>KK112596.1:171083-186188 GCA_000611955.2 Stegodyphus mimosarum
AGCAAAAGGGATCACTATAAGATGTGATTGTCTCAGACAGACGGTCGCGATGAGAGGATATATGAACAATGCCTTCGCCGGCACTCGGACTTCTCGAATACGCGCCGAGTGTGCTACCGTTACGCCCCGAAGGCATGCTGGAAGGAGAGAGAAAATACCTTATATACCCCCCTTTTAAAGGAAGACGGGGGATTAGAGAGCCCAATCGCCAAATCCTGGTGGTGACGAATTATGGTCCACCACTTTTTAGTTCGGGCACCATTTGTTGAGTCATTAATTTTATTGAAGCAGAAGATAATGATTGGTAATTTAACTATAAAATCATTAATAGACACTGAGAGTCAAGCGACATTGCTTAGAAAATCTGTTTTTGATAAATTGTATGTTGAAGAGTTACGTCCTTCGAATTCTACTTTGATGGGGTTTGTAAAATCCGAGTAAAACCATCAGGTTGTTTTAAAGAAAGTATTCAAATTGATGACTTTAAGTGTAATGCTTACATTTGTGTAGCGGAAAATGATGTTATACCTTGTGACGTCAGCGTAGGACTTAATGTGTTAATGCAGGGTGAAACTCTAATAAATGAAAATGGAGTTACGATTAGAAATAAATCTCAGTGCATAAAAGAAATAAATACTTCTTTTATTCTTCCAGTTCATTTAATTTGTGACGAAACCGAAGTAAATATTGAATCTGATGTTCCAAATATTTTCAGAGATAAGGTGCAACAATTAGTTTCGAGTTATACCGTGTAAAACTAAAACAACAAACATAGAAATGAACATCTCGGTAAAAGATAATGAACCTACATTTCATCAGCCTCGAAGGTTGCCGTTTTCAGAAAAAAGAATTGTTTAAGCTCAGGTAGCTGAATAGTTACCACAAGTAATAGCAGAACTTAGTTCTTCAGAATATTGTAGCCCAGTTATAATCGTCAAAAAGAAAGATGGAACACCTCGTTTATGTATTGATTATAGGAGATTAAATAAAGTAATAGTAAAGAACAGGTTTCCACTTCCATTAATTGAAGATATTCTAGATCGGTTACAAGGATCATATGTGTTTAGTACGATTGATCTTAAAAATGTGTTTTTCCATGTTGACGTGATCAGGGATAGCAGGAAATATACATCATTTGTAACACACGAAGGTCAATATCAATTTCTCAAAGTTCCTTTTGGTCTATACAATTCTCCGGCTGTATTTCAGAGGTACATCAACATCATTTTTCGACCTTTAATTAATGATGGTATTGTTTTGCCGTATATGGATGACGCAATAATCCTTTCGGCATCCCTTGAAGAAGGAATCGAACGGGTCTTAAAGCTTGCTACTACTGAATACGGACTCGAGATTAATTTTAAGAAATCTCATTTTTTGAAGAAGCGAATCGAATTCTTGGGTCATGTTATCGAAAAAGGTAAAATTTTTCCATCCACTTTAAAAGCGAAAGCGGTCCTTAATTTTCCAGACTCGACTAATTTGAAACAAATTCATAGTTTTCTTAGACTCATCGGATATTTCAGGAAGTTTATTCCAAAATATTCCATTATTGCTAAGCCTTTGAGTGATCTCTCGAAAAAAGATCGTAAATTTAGATTTGACGAGGAGTAAAGAAATCGGTTAAAGTCATTATTAGCTGAAAAGCCTGTCTTAAGAATCGATAACTCCAATTATGAAACTGAATTGTACACTGACGATGGCTTAGAGGGATATGGAGCAATTTTAATGTAGAGGTCTCCAAACGATAATAGTTTCCACCCTACCTGAGTAAAAAGACCACAGATGCTGAAAAGAAATACTCTAGTTACGAGCTTGAAGCTCTAGCAATCATAGAAGCATTAAAGAAATTCCGTGTGTACCTACTGGGAATTCCTTTTAAAACTGTTATTGACTGTTCTGCGTTTGAAAAGTCTATGTTGAAACGTAACTTATTAACTCGTTCTCGTTAGGCTTTATTACTACAAGAATTTAATTATGTGATTGAGCATCACTCTGGTGCTAGGATGGCTCATGTCGATGCCCTAAGTAGATTCCCCATTAATATTCTTTGTGTTTCAGTAGGTAACAGGCACTGATAAGTTGATTGAAATAATCGAAGCTGAATTTCAAGCGAATTTTGAAGCTAAAAGAGAAGAACATGCAAAGCAACTGCTATTTAAAACTTAAGAAGAAAATACGAAGAATACAGTTTAAGGAACTACACACAATTTAAGGAGAAGAGAACCAAGACCTTACAAAGTCGAAGATTTGGTAGCTATATGAAGAACACATTTGGTCCACATTTGAAATTAAAACCAAAATTTCTTGGACAGTACAGAATAACTAAAGTTAAAGGAGGGAATATTTACGACGTAGTCAAAGAAGGAAGTCGCGGAATTTCTAAAGGAAAGATTTTCTAAAACCATGGAGCAATTAATTGCTAGGACTACTAGAGAGAGAAGAAAAAGAAGTAAATTATGTCTTTTTGTATGAAGACGGGAAAAAAAATGGAGATGACACTCTTAAGACGAAAGGAAAGACGCTTAACGACGAGGGAAAAAAAGTCTAAAGAAAGACGCTTCTTAGATGTCTAAAGAAGAACGAGAAGATGCCTAAAGACGAAGAAACTGCGGTTAAAGACGTTAGTTACTGTTTCTATGGCAGATGAAGTTTGAAGACGATGTTTGCTCATTTTCTCATTCTTGAAACTGAAAGACAATCAGGACATTAAAAATATTTAACCTTTATTTTTGCTATCTTTCTTATTTTGCTTTTGTATTTTCTTTGCATTTGCAGTGTCGCCTGGAGGACCAGACGAGTGCAGGACGGCCGAAAGATGTATTGCCAATGCTTAATACCAGATGGCGCTCAGTTGCTCATCATATAATTCGCTCTGATGTTTGTTGGCCTCGAGACGTATTGAAAGAATAAAGACGTAAACAAAAGTGTATCATAGGAGCGAACTAAATTTGTATCAACTTATTTGTAAAAAAATGTAAATACTTTAAATATAATTAAATGTGCTATCCTTTCAAGAAGTTTCTTAGATGTCTTTTTAAAGAAGGTATTGTGCCCTACGCTATTTATTTGAGTCCGGGAAAGACTACCACTTCCAGTCGAATGCCACAAAAATATTTCCATGACTACAAGGAGAAACATTAGCGGAATTCACACACATTATTTACAAAATCGGGAAGTGTTTACAGAAATTTGAGTCATATTCCTGAGCGGGATACTGCGTTGTTGTTGTAACTAATTTCTCTTTTCTGACATCAGAACAAGCCCATGAAATTCATCACGTCAAGGAGTACAAAATTACGCCTGGAGCCTTGGACACCATATAGACAATGTTACGATTTTGCTTAGTTCCGCCCTAGTTTTAAGGGACAGCATACCAGGGGATGGGTCTACTCATCTTCCTCTACGTACTTACGGATTGCAATATATTTAGAGTGCCCCCATGCCGGATTTCGAACCCAGGCCCTTCCGTACGGTATCAAAGTCACTTACTACCACCCCGTTTAGAAGGCGGATGCCGGATAAAAATTCATAATTACGTTTTACATCCGGTCACTTTATCAAGACCAGTTTCAAACATAGCGACTTACGTAGTCACTCTAAGACACCAGCTCAATTGTGCTAAACTTTTATTTAGCATACAAGATAATTAAATATTAAAAGTTTGATTTGAATTATTAATATGCTTCATTTATACGAAGCGCCAACTGTACTGAATAGTACAACTGTACTGTTTACACGAAGCGCCGAGAATTCGGGAGCTGTGGACTTTTGGGGATATTAAAAATGTTAAGCTCGCGCCAAGTTTGTCGATAAGGCTCCAGGATCTCAAAAACTGCATTGCCACAGATTCATAAACAAGTAAATATATACCAGAGCAGGGGTTCTCAAACCTTTTTAGTTTTATATTTATTCGTTTTAATTTATTTTTTTTAAATATGTATCAAAAGAAGCGCAATTCTACATTCATACCTAACTTTCATTTAAATCCTTTGTATGAAAACTGCATCATCAGAAACAATGTAACGTAGTACCATAGTTTGAGAAACACTGCGCTGGAGCAACCATGGTTAGAATTTCACTGCTACTGTATTTTTTTCATACATATGAATAAAATCAAATAAACGACTTCAATAAGTAAAATTCGGGCAATATTCTCTTAATTTCATGTTCTGCTAGAGGCTTTGTAAGCTGAAACAGCAAAGACGTTTGACAGCGAGTAAATTATTTTAAATAATCCTGCATCTTTCAAAGTGCTTTTCTTCACTTCATGAGGTATTATGTGAAAGTGTTAATGTCAGAAATATATAGCTGGAAGATTGTTTCCCGTGAGTTGCAAGCAAATTTTAACAGGAGGAGAATGTTTGGAAACTCACGTTGAAATGAAGGTTCCTCTTCTTTACACGCAAGAAAATAAAATACACTACAAAAACAGTTCCCTAACGAAACAATATTGATTGATAATGACATTTTGCATTCGCATTGCAATTTCATCTAAAACGTGCAATTAAACTAAACAGAATAACGGGTAATTTCGAATTCAGAAAAGGGAACCATTTACTGTTATTGTCACATTAAATTCAGGACCCTATTACTATTCGCTAACACAATTTTTTATAACTTTTTTAACAACCAGTATGCAGTCAGCAAAATGTTTGAAAATCGTAAAGTCAGAAAAACCAAAATTTTATGTTGAAAACAGTCAAAAAGAAAATCCCAAAGCACTAATGAAGCTCAGAATCTCTTCCGAAGTGCTTTTTATCACTGCCTCACCTTTCGTAGCGCAAGTTAAGAAAGAAAATCGTCGTAAATTAAGACCCACGGCAACGTTTATTTTCAGGCGATGCAAGCTCCGGTAAAACAGATATTACATATTCACAATAGATGGCGCCACTACTCAAGATCATCAACCGCACACTGAAACTTCGCTTGCATTTCGAACGTAATTTCCCGCTATGCCGTAATCAACAAATCACAATTCTGTTGTTACTTTGGGAAACAGGTTCTCGGAGTAGATTTAGATCGCACGCGCCGGCAGTCACATCTGCTTTGATTCGCTGATGACTGATTTAGAAGAGCTATCAACATTCAAAGCACTTTCCAGGAGATATGCCTAAACGTGATCTTGTCCTTCCGTGTTAATTTCTGTCTTTAATAAAACCGCCAAGCGTGCCTCATCATACAAATGCATATTATGAATATCTTCATTTATGAATACCACAGCACTACTTCGCACGCATCATGATGTTTTACTGAAACTGGATTTGTATCAAAGCCAGCAAAGGATTCAAAATTATGAGCGGTCCGGAACATGGTATAATGCGAATAGCAGGATCCATTCAATAGTGGTATATTAAATGCAGAGAATTTTCAAGCTTTGAAAAGAGGCGCTGTTTCCTCTCTGAGAAGTAAAATGCATTCGATCAAACCTCGCGATCTTTCTTTTATCTTCAGCTCCGCAAACAGTAAACTGCTTATCAGTGTAATAAAGCAAACCATTTAAAAATCACACATACCATTAAAAACAGCAATAGAATTTTTATATTTTTTGAAGCAGTAGGTTTTGTGAATATTCATGCACCATAAGATAATTAATGAATATATAACTTCAGTGTTAGGGTGTGCTAAATGAATTCTAGCCAGTTTCCCTTAAAAATTCTTTCACGATGGTACCCATCCAAAGAGACAGCCCTAGCATGCTTTACTATAAATTAATTAATCTATATCTAAATATATCGTTAAGCGGCAGTGGGCAAACGATTGTTCTATTTCAAATGTTAGAAACACCTTTTATTAGTAACAGTAATAATCTAACAATTATTCTATATTAAAATATATACAACGTTACAAATGATTTTATTAATAACAGTTATAATGCAACATTTAATCTCACTCTATATATAAAGAAGAAAGTCTGTTTGTTTGTCCTCTAGTAGCTCAGTGACTATAGCAATCATCACCAAACTTTCTACAGTTCTTTTCTGGGTCCTGGAGAAGCTCGACGTCCACGTTTTTCGGCAAAAAAAAAAAGTAACTAAAATCAGAAATATTCACTAACAACTTTGAAAAACTATAATTTTCGCCCTCATTTTTCCAAGTGGTAACAGTCTCGCAGGTTGGAGATAAATATCTGCTTTATTCCGAGAAGTGTTGCCACTGCTCGCTTTCAAATACTAGAGTTTGTTAATAAAACATTTCGAAGTTTTACGATGAAATAAAAATAACGTTGCCAAACATTAAATACATTATTCCCAATTACAAAAATTCTTGGAAAGCCATTCCGACTGTTCCCATCTTCGGACATCTTTAATCTACAGAGATGTTAATTAAAAACTGTGAAAACATTATTTTCTCACTCATTTTTCCGAGTGGCAACAGTCTTGCGCGTTGAAGATAAATATGCTTTATTTCAAAAAGTATTGTTACCGCTCGCTTTTCACATCGTAGAGTTTGTTAATGAAATACTTTTTGAAGTTTTAAAAACTCTGCATATATAAAGAAAGAATGTCTGTTTGTGCGTTTGTTTGTTCGCGTAATTGATTTCTCATCAATTATGATAAATTTTTTGGCACATTTAATCGACTAAAATCTAATATAGGTGAAATATTGGATGAAACTCTAGCTTTTACGACCATTTGATTAGAAAAACGAAAATCATTAAAAACTGCGTGCCATTCTTGCTGATATAATGAGAAAGAGTTGGTTTATTTTTAATTTCGAAATTTTGTATATGGGTTCCATATCGCATGAGACTGAAAAATGTATGACTATGAATCGTATATTTTTCATCGTTGTTAGAGAAGGATTACAGCGGTATCGTTCGCTCTGTTGTTAAATACATTACTTTCAATGCAACTTAACTAACATCGGGTACTTCCGCTAGTAATAATAATAATAATAATAATAATAATAATAATAATAATAATATATATATATATAAAAAAATCTGAAAGATTTCAGATTTTAAATTACGTCCAAAGGCGCGTTTTTTTAACGTTTCGTGTGCTACCTTTTTTTATTAAATATCATGTACTACGTACTCAAACCATAAAATTCAGTTCAAAATCAATATCGCAAAATCATTTTAAAATGAACATATCTTTAGAATTTCCGTAAGTCTCGTGCGCTGGAGATAAAAATGTTTTTCTTTTTCCGTACAGTGTTGCCATTGCTCGCTTTGAAATCATTTAGTTTGTTAATCAGAAATTCGTTGAAATGTTACAAAACATAAAATCGATCATAAAGCAAATTTCAAATTCAAAATTAGGGCTTCCAGATGCCCATATTCGCAGTAGGATTACGTCATTCAAAATTCGATGGCTCTAGGTTTTATCACAATGCGAGAAACATGCATACATTTATGCAGATTTTTCATTTTTTAAAATTTAATGCAGAGCGATAACATTTAGTGGCAACAATTTGAAAAGTGATACGCCGTTTTTGTGTTTCCGACGCAAAATCGCAAAACGAAAGTAATAGTCCTTCGGGACTAAATCCCTTTGGACTAATAAAACAACAGTTATGATGCAATAATTATTCTATATCAGAGTATTATCCATAATAAATGATGTTAGAAGAGCCTTTTATGAGTAATGATGCAATATTTATTGTTTATCAAGAAATATAATATATGATGTTAGAAGCCCCTTTTTTTAAAAACAGTAATGCAGAAAGAATTATGGTATGTCAAGATATGTGGCTTCAGAACGTCTGTTATTAATAACAGTAAAGATTTATTCTCTATGCAAAATATGCAATTAAGAAACTCCTTTTATTCATAGCAGTGATGATGCAAAAGTCTATAAAAATTGCCAGTTAGATATACAAGATAATCGAAAAGTCACTCTTATAAAATAAACATCTTAGTATAAATTGTATTGCAGTTATAATAATTTCATCATCTATCGTCTAATGGTCATATGATATCTGCATTAAAATTTTGTTTGTGTTGCATAGGCACACATGTTGTTTTCCCAGAAATAACGAATTTTGACTCTGAATAGTATTTGAAACTACGGTGAAATACACAAAAGCATCATTACACAGTTCACTGCGCTTCTTGAGGTCGATGAACATGACTGATGATTCTAGCAAAACGGCGCCATTTCTCACACATCAGGTGAAATAACGTAGTTCTTGCGCGGGTTTTTCAGCTATCGTATCATGTCAAAAGGCTAATGGTCCTTTTATTCATCTTATCTGCCGTTCGCGGACTTTATTTTCCTGTAAGAGGACCTCGAGGAGACGGCTTGGTTTGGCTCATTTGATTGTGGCTACGCGATCAAGGGCTATTTGCCTAAGAGGAGGAATGTCTTCGTGGAGAACTTTCTAAGGGAAATTGGCTCGTATAAAAGTTACACATGCGGGAAATCACGAAAACGCCCATGAAGCCAGCCCGTTCGCCGAGATTCGAACCTCGGACCAAACTACCACTGTTCAGCGACTTTACCGCTCGGCCGCTGAAGGCTTATACAAATAATCCGCATACATTTCAGAACGTAAAGATGAACACTACGATGCCGATGGACATCAGTATACGAGCGCTCAACAAAATTACCTCAAACATGACAAAATGAGTACACACATGCATTACTGAAAGGATCTGTCATTCCCAGCATTAAGACGTGTTCGATAGCAATAAACACTAGTAATTAATATTTCATGTTTTGTAGTTTGTGCTTTAAACCGCAAAACGTTATTTACTGACTATAATGTACGTTATTTACTCACTATAATGTGCGCCATTTTTTGATCAGGTTGTATTATAAATCATACAAATTAAAACCATTATTAATTTCCTCATTTATAGGTATTATTAAAAAAGGGAAAAAAAGATATTATTAATGCGTATGTTGATCACTTTTATCAATTAATTAAGCAATGTTACGTCCTAATTAAAAAATGAATTAAAAGCCTTATGGCATGCCTAATGGCAACACCTCTAAAAGTTGAAAATTTGCCAGCGTGCTTTGTAAATAAAAGATCTTATGCCTCTGCAATGGCAGTATTTATAAGGGAACGTGGATGATCAATACAGCGGTGCCAAAGCGTAACAGTTATAAAACGTAGAGAGAACGCTCCTTAAGTTTCCATAGACGTTTTTAATGCTCTGTGGTACAAAATTCCTCAGTCTCATCTAAATGTATACTACTTCTAAAAGTCACTGAGATATAGTTACTTCTAAATGCAGACTAGGAGTCATAAAACATAAAGCTAATAAATTACTTCTGTAGAAACTCGCGCATGGCAAACTCTATATAATTCTCTTTTCATTCAGCTGTATTTAAACCATAAGACCAGAAAACAACAGGAACTGCTGCTATTTTTAAAGAGAAAATCTGTATGATTTATCGCTGTTTTATATTTTAACAAAATTTGGTTAAAAAAATTAGGAGATTGATAAGCATTCATTTGATAAAACATGCGTAAATAGAATCACACGCATGTAACGTGAAAAGCTTTAGGTACGAGAATATTTTGTATTAATAGAAAAAAAAAATTGAAAAGGAATTTTTAACGGCTGGCAATTTCTTTTCTAATATTTCCTCTATATTCATCTCTAAATTAATAAATTATGAGGTACATTTCGATGACTCTGAAATCACGTGACTTAATGCACAGTTCATATAAACAAAAAGATCATTCTCTCTCTTTTTCTCTTGCGGAATATATCCCAGCATATTTTACACTATAAGCCAACACGTGCCAAACAATGTTCTCTAGAAAGATATATGAGACAACTCGACGGTTGCAGTGGGAAAACATCCTTTCGCCATCAACTCCTTTCGACTGTGATGCACTTTTTCTAAATGTTAAAAAATACATCTCTTAGGGGTGTTAATTCAATAAACAAAAAATACAGTTTCACGCTTTAAAAACATTTTCTTGATAAAACTTACTTTGAAAACAAAAATACTGTAATGAGGGCTAAGAATTTTTGTTAAATATTTATAATAGGAGCTATAAATTTAATTTAACGGCGACCCACAGGCACTGTAGCCGTATTTAGCTTTCCGCAGAAAACTGAATGGCGTGTGTTGTTTCATGAAGGAAAACATCCGGTTTCAATTAGAAATACGTAAATAATACTTTCGACAATGTCGTATAAGTACCTAAGCCTATGAATAAAAATAAGCTCTAAATTACGAAATCTGCACGTAAAACTTTAATCGATATTTGTGACGGAAATTTGTTGTTCGAAACGTCTTGAAAATTTTGACTGCATATATCGAAATAAAATTAAAAGTTTCCAAATAACTACTTAAGAAGTGAAGGGGAGGATGTTTATTTTAAACAAAGATTTTATTTTTTTTTAAATCTGCTTTATCTCTCATAGTAAATATTTTAATCTTTTTGTCCAGTTTACCTAATCTATGTGCTTCACCAGATGGTTGCGTTAGCTTTTGACAAGATATCAAATCATATCAATGTCTTCTTTTTTTTTAAGTTAAAAGTAAAATGAAAAAAAATGACAAAATTAAAAAGACTTCAGTACTACAATGGAACTGATACTACAGTATTAGATTTACGCTTAGCAAATGAAAACAATATTAACAAATACTTTAAAGCAATTCAGAAGTTCTCAGAGAAGCTTTCTAGAAACAAATCTATCTATAGCAACATTGTTATAATTGGATATTTTATTTTCCCTGCTTTCCTTAAAATTTAAAATCCAAAGAATAGCTGTGAGACACAATTTGCCGTGCAGTTACAGCTAATCCACTCATAGCTTTTTGCTGCACATAATTTTTGAAATAACTGTTATTCGCCCCTTAGTTTACGGAAAAAAATCAATTTTAAATTTTATCGTTTGGTAATTTAAGCCAATGTTCACAACTCTCATCTTTCATATTTATAATAATTCTTCCTTTAATAAAATCAGAAAAGCAAACTCTGAGGAAAATTATTCAGCCCAAATGCACTTCTTTATCAATTTAAGATTGCCTCAGCTCTGTAGACTGACGATAAAAGCTTTAACTCATAAGAGTACACTATAATTGTGCACGAATTTTAATTTCCAATGGATTCAGAGAAAAAATTCTTATCTGTTAAAAAAGCGCCTTGACAATGTTTCCCTGCACGAGATGGCGCCACTACCCAAAAGCCCATTTTACAATTTAAGTAATTTGAAAACATTTTGACCTTATCTTACCAGAAATGAATGGATGGAACTCGAAATGAACTACGTTTCAACATTTACTTTTTAATTTTTTATTTTATAGAACTATATTCTTGTATGTGTAAATTTTAAAAATGATTTATTACTGAGGATAACATATCTGTCTTATAAAAAATATCATATCATATATTGCGGAAAATTCGTAAGCATTTAAAAAACACATAATTGAACAGAACAGAACAGAATAAAGATTTCGAACACTAGTTCAAAATTAAAAAAAAGAAAATATCTTGAGCATGCGTTTAAATATGACAAAAATTCTAAGATGTATTGAAAACTGTGACTATGAAAATTACATTAAACTCAGTTGCACTAAGGAAAATGAGAAAATTATCATCGCAGAAATTAAAGAAGTATTACACAAATGATACAAAATTATAAGAATGGAAAAATTTCAGATGATAAAAGTGAATCAACGGCTACACGTCTTTGTTTAATTTAAGGGGGGGGAATGCAGGCACAGACAGCCAGCTTAAAAATATTTCAGAAACTGAAATGAAGAAAAGCCCATATTTATGAGTCTAAATAAAAATTCTACGCGCAGATGTGAATTTTAACAAAAATATTACACATAAAACTTTTAACGTTACAAACCATGAAGACAAAGCAAACACAGTTACATGGTAAAATGGGATTCTCTTAAAAAATAATAATAATAATAATAATAATAATTTGAAACTAATCTTAAACAAGAATGCATTTGTCTAAACTAATCTTAAACAAGAACTAATCTTAAACTAACTAAAAAAACTAATCTTAAACAAGAATGTATCTGTCTAGCAAAATTTTAGAAGGTTATCTCCCAACATGTTAGAAGAAGAAAAAAGGGAGAAACCTGATAACCTAAGTAAAATAAAGAAATGATGCAGAAAAATTACCCAGCTTAATTTATACTAAAGTTTGAATAGTGTAGTTTATTTTGAGCACTTGACAATAAAGTAATATTACTCAAAATACGACATTATTGACTCTTTTCATATAAAATTAAACAAGGTATGATGAAATTAAAATTAAAAAAATCATATTCATATCTGCATAACTGAGAACAATTATGAAATACAGTAATAATTATATAAGTACGTATCTAGAGTTTGGATATCAAGAGTTAATTTTAGTAGTTCGGATTTGCTTCGGCATCGAGAAATTAGATAAAAATAAAGGGGACAAATCACAAGACTATTTTTTCAAAACCTTTAACTGTTTTCAAAAATGGAATTTCGAACTACACAAATAACTGATCAGTTTTTTAAATTCAATGGTAATTTACAGGGAAAAGAATTTTTTCCTCCAATGTTCTAAAAAGTACAGAAAATCTAACTACAGATTTTGTTTCCTTGAATATTAATCTTGGAAATGAACTTCCATCACAATTTGGTATCATAAAAAAAAAATCATAAGGACTGTTTACAAATACTGAGTCTCAGTGACTTTTACTATTCCTGAGCCACATTAGAGAAAAAGAAACTAATATTTTTATTGAGTACTGCAGCTTCCAGCACTCAATTATGAAGAGTTTAATAACTATAGCATTACTTAAAAACAAATGCTGATTATTTAT
This sequence comes from Stegodyphus mimosarum, assembly GCA_000611955.2. Taxonomy (NCBI): domain Eukaryota; kingdom Metazoa; phylum Arthropoda; class Arachnida; order Araneae; family Eresidae; genus Stegodyphus; species Stegodyphus mimosarum. The sequence continues at coordinate 183,821 of KK112596.1, forward strand.
TATTAATGGTAAGTGTTTTTCTCCCTTCAAGTATACTATTTAATAAATTTTATCAGAAAACCAATATTTTGTGCTTTTATGCCAAATGATTTGCTTTTCAGTTTGATTTGGAAAATTGAACAATTTTGGATTAAGGTACTTTCAGTGCTAAACTGCGATGACTAATACTGCAGAAAATACCGTTTTGCAGTACCAGTAAACAAATGAAAAGATTTAACATACAAATTAAACACAAACGAGCAAAAGATTAAAATTATCTCTGATTTCAGTTTCGTTAGAGCTGAATCCAACTTATAAAAGCACAGTTACTACGAATGGAAGTTACAGTACTTGTCGAAAGAATAGAGCTAAGCCTAAGAAGCGGTTGTTTTGCATTCCTGATGGAAGTCAGTGGAACATAAGTCAATAACAAGAGTTCTATACATGAAAATTTCAGAGGTTTCTAAAAAATCCAAACTGAAGGGCGAATTAATACGAGAAATAATTCTGGCCACCGAGATATGAAAGTTATGCTTCGCATCTCAACAGAGCGATGCTATTGAAGACCTTTTGTTTGAAATTAAGGATCTACCCTGAATTTTAAGGATCTTCGAGACTGTCCTTTATAACGCCGCGTTCACAAGGCATTTTAGAAATGTCTAATCAGTGAAGTTCCGGAGTTACGCCCTTTACAATTGAGATCTTGATTTTATTGACACGTTAAACGAAAATTAGAAAATCATAGAGGCTGATGTATTTAAGATCTCAAACAATGCTGCAATTCAACAGTGATAATCGTTAGGCTAATATATTATATTCATTTCAATTTAATCTTATTTTCACTTTACGAATATGATCTCAACATTTACATCCATAGTAAATCAAGGAATTTCTTTATAAAAAATGAAATAACATCACATCTTTTATTTACTTTTTCGGAAAGCAATGCGAAAACGGTTGCCTTTCAGCGGTTTTTGGTAAGGGGGTAACGTTCTTTCCCTCCGCAATACCTATTTAATTCTTGAGTACAGTCATCCTCAATGCGTCCATTTACAATAAATTAAATACTGTATATTATTTAAATCATTGTATCAGAGGCCTTTTTGATTTATATTATTTCATATGAAAACAGGGAAAAAAATACAAAAAAATTTTAAAGAAAATCTGAAAGCTTTCTCAGATTTTATATTACGGCCAAAGGGGCGCTTTTTTAACGTTTCGTGTATTACCTTTATTTATTAAATATTATGTTCTTCGCACTTAAACCACAAAATTCAATTCAAGCGCAATATCACAAAATACTTAAAAAAAGCGTATCTTTAGAATTTCCGATACACAGTCTCGCGCGCTGGAGATAAAAATGTTTTATTCCATACAGCGTTCCATTACTGGTCTTGAAATCGTTGAGTTTTTTAAGCAAAAATGAATTTGTCAAACAAAAATTCGTTATAGTTTTATAAAATATGAAATGCATAATAAAACAAATTCCAAATTTGAGCTTCCAGTTTCTCATATTCAAGTGGAGGTCTATGTTATTCAAAATTTGATGTCTCTAGGTACCGTTGTTTTTTCACAGTGCGAGAAACATATATACATTCATGCAGAATCTTCATTATTTAATTTATTTATATATAATGCAGGGCTATAATATTTGTGGCAACAATTTGAAAAATGAAACGCCGTTTGTAGTGAACCAACGCAAAGTGCCAAAACGAAATTAATAGCCCTTCTGAGTAAATCTCCCTTTTGGGCTAATAAATTAAAAATTCCAGTGCAAATTGCTTGATAATTATATCTCAGTATGCAGGAACAAGGTGAAAAATATGTGCTGTGAGAATTAAATATGTTCTGTTCCTCAAAAAAAAAAAAAAAAAAATCTCCACCCACCCCTCATAATACATTCGAAACCTAATTCAATGATTCACCAAAAAATGATTTAAAATTATCGTAGGGCCGGCTGTTGTTAAATTTAAGAATTATCTTCAGTTTAAATATGTCACATACAATAAAAGTTTACTTAATTTACTTATATTTGCCAATTAAACAAGTTTTCCTGTTTCAAGAATATACAAGAGCAAAAGTATTATTCTTAAAAAGAAATTTTTAAAATACAAGACAATTCTCCATTGATTTCACACTTTTTATATTATATCAATGAAAACAATCCTTTAATCGGTGTTAAACAGCAGCATCAACAGCATTTTAGTTGTAGTAGTGTGAAACGGACAGTTCACGGGCAGGAGGCGGATTGCGGATGAGCCCCGAAGCAGGTGAGGCGGTGCAAGTCGGGAGGCGGTGCAAGTTGGGAGGCGGATTGACACGGTGAGAGTTGGGAGGCGGATTGAGGCGGTGCAAGTCAGGAGGCGCAGTTTGATTTAGTTGATAAGGT
>KK112597.1:6802-47922 GCA_000611955.2 Stegodyphus mimosarum
GGACAGAGTATAATTTGGTGTGCTGAAAACCGATTCGGCATCGATTCTCGGTGAGGTTACAATGGATTTTTCAAGAGATTTCTCTCCAAAATATTTTATATCTCTACAAAGTCACATTAAAATTTATTGTCAGTGAAACTCCATCTTCTCCTCTTAATCATTATTAAATCGACTGGTTTATCGACTGGATGAAATCGACTGGTTTATTTAATTATTACAAAGCATTCAAGGACTATCTGCTAAGGGTAGAGATGTCTTCGAGGGTGAGCTTTCTAAGAAAGACTGTCTCGTATACACGTTACACAAAGGGGAAACAACGAAAACGCCCACGTAGCCAGCCACCCTGCACAAAATTCGAAGAATAATGGCAAAGAATACCGTTTGTATCCGGCGGAAGAGCCGAGGGACCCCAAGTATCTTCAGATATAAAAGAATCATTAGATTTCTTAAAACTGTGTGAGAAATCATTTTAAGTTTTAGCTGTAAAAGGTTTACCAAATATGCAGAAAACGATCTCGAGTTGCTGGTTCGCCCGAGAGAAAACGGCCTCGTTTGCGGAGGGTTAAAAATTGAGTTGCTAACACAGATTCCAAGTTCGAAGAGTTTTTCCTTTTTGCCTACTTATGTTATACTCGAGATACTTTAAGGCTGGTCCGAATGACTTCAACCTGGAATGCCTTAATATTAAATTCATCAGGTGCTTCATTCTTCCGGCTTTACATATGAGGCAAGAACCAATGCAGCCAAATGCATTAATACCATAACATAATTTATCCTTTGAATGCTCTGCTTTAGTCAAGTGCTTATATAGTAGCTACATTGTCTCCGATTGGGACTTTAAACAAGATTCCCTTCCCATGGACTCTGCTCTTAATCACAGTTCTCATCTAGCAGTTAATTAGACTTGGATAAATTCTGCCTGCAGTAATATTCGAGCAATATTCTCTGAGATAAAATAATTTTTAATACTAAGTTTCCTCTAATTTATTTATTTATTTATTTATTTATTTATTATTTTTTTTGATAAAGAAAATATGAATCACGAAGAATTTACGTAAATAATCTATGGTAACTTGGACGTTTGGTAATGGAAATAAAAATGGTCCGTTTAAATGGAAGAAAGTATTTATTCTGTTTGTTTGGTCAATTAGAGATGATTTAATTTGGCATTTAAATTTGAAGCACTCTGTGATTAAAATCACTGCTTCTAATCACATGACCGTTTCCTTTTCATGTAAATGTAAATCTTAATGGAGTTTTATTACTTAGGAACCATACCATAAAAAGCACAAAAATTAATTAGTCTACTAATCTTTTTAATTTATGCAAATAATATTTATAATTGGCTATGTTGTAATATTACGACTTGCCAGTGCTTACAGCAACACTAGTTCTATGACATTCTGTGAATAAGTCTCTTTTTCGAAAAACATTATATTGATTAATACGTTTTACAGCAGTCTCAATAGTCTGCGTATAAATACTCTTTACGTAATATGCTAACTCTATAACGTTTCTCCCTTCTTTCCGCATGCTTTCCTGATATAATTGAAAGCAATTGACGCGTATTCGAGAGGTTCGGGGTTCGAGCCCCGGTGAGGGTACTGCATATTTTTCACGTCTCCGCCCTAAAAGAAAGCTAAAGAAACTTATTTTTAAAATGATTCTTTATTTTTAGTTACGTATCAATGCAAGTAATGTTTTCTTCAGCTGGTGCACTTCCTCTGATTATGATTTGAAACTTTAAATTTAAGTGCTTCGGTCAATTTTTGTTATACTGAAGACAAACCTTTCGTGTATTCATAAATGAGTCCAACATTTTCCTGAATATTACTGTAGGAACTTGGGGATCATATAAAAATTTTGATTTTGTAATTCTTCCAAAACTGGAAAATGCAAAAACATGAATATTTGTGTCATTTAAACTATTTTTGTAATTAGAACTGTTTGTCTGCGACTAACCATTTGCAAAAATAAAGACCGGGTGAGGACTTTCATGGACATGGTATATGAGTACAACACATAAGCAGTTTTTTTTTCACAATACGTTAATAATACCGAAGCAAATTAGGCTTTCAGGCATTGTTTTCTTTCCTTATCCAGTTTCCAGTTTCTTCCATTGCTGGCAAATTCCAGAACCGAGTATTTTAAAATTGAATCTCACACGCAACAAAAAGAGAAAAAAAAATTGGATATCACGATTTGTCTATAAAAACCGTTGGAACTTGGAACAAAAAGACCACTTAAGGAAATGGCAACGTTGCTTTGACTGAAAGATTATTACGAGTATCGTTGTTGAAGAATGTTTATGCGCATGGTTGCCGGAATTTGGTACTGCTAATTTAGCGATTTGTATTAAGATGGTTGCGATGATCGATAAGTACAAATTTTAAAAATATTTTTGATATATTATAGTACAGATAAATAGCAATTCCTTCTTTACCATTTCTCACATTAAAGAAGAAAAATAATGCAACATACATTATTTCTTGTAATATAAAATAGTCACGAGATACTAATGAGCTAAAAATATAACACATTAATTAAAATAATTAATTTGAACCACTGGTGCTGTAAGATTACTAGGATTTTTGGAGACGAGAAAAATCTACTGTGTCATAGCTGCGACTTGAGCAACGGAATAACTACTGCCTAGTTGGATTTGCTAACCATTTACACTACAAGAACACATAACAGAGTATGGGACAACATCTTACATCCTCTCTCACTTAAAGGGTGACTGGAGAGATTTACGACACCTTTTTAATTAAAACATGGGCTGAAGAATTTCCGTCCACCTTGTTGTATTTCCATCTCCAGTATAGAGATTGCTACAAATTCTGAAGCAAAATGACTAAGAATTGAAACAGTGACCTCACCTAGATTAAAAGTATGGTTTTCTTACTTTCTGGCTAATGTACTTATCACTTACATCGCCAAAATACGCATACTGCATTTGGTAATTAAATAAATAATGAAAAAATTAAATAAGTAGTAGTAATTAAATAATAGTTTATATTTTAAATAATAGTTTTATATTTTATGTAACACTAATTTAATCGAACATAAAAATATACAGTTATTCCATGAATTAAAATAATAAATGTAGTAAACTACAGTCATGTATAAAAAATCAAATTTTGCTAATGTTGCAAATTAATACTGTTAACATATCGGTTAAGATAATGAAATAAACCAATGTCAATGAAATAAACGTTCCATGAAATAAACCTATGTCAGGATTAACATCATTTTATTAGGTTATCTTAACTAAAGAAATTGCATATGATTCATTACATCATCCAAATTGTGCACGTATATTTCACCACCAAAATGTATGGAAACTTATTTGGATTCCTATGCGCCTAGCCTACTTCACATCAAAATTAATGAAGTTCTTACTTTCTTAATTTGCATAATGCGTTTTCCTGCAGCAGTAGCATATCATTTTCTTAATGTGGTAGTAAAGTAATTTATTTAAAGTAAAAGCACAGACTTTCTTTTTAACACATCAATTTCCTTTTTTAGTCAAATCCAAAGTTCAAGACAGCCTACTCAAAAAAAAAGTAAAAAAAAGATGTCAGTGATGATTTCGTCTGGAAAAAACATTCGAAAATGTAGGGATTAAAATTTCAGTTTTTTAGGAAATGAAGTTGTTTTACAAAATTGGAGGCGAAGTACTGATCTTTATAACGGTTTCAATTGAAAAAAGTCAGATACGTTTGTTTAATTACACTGTTCTTTAAAGTATAGTCCTTTGGAAATAAATTACTTATTTTTATTAGAAATTTATTGGTAAAGAGTTTGTGAAATCGAGAACTTAGAGACACAGAATTGTAATTCAACCAGCAGATTTTCTTCCATGGAAATGTATACTTTAAATTCTTTACTAAACAATAACTGTTTAAATATTTTTTAAAATATTATTCAAGAATCTGTATTGTCGTTAGACTTTTTCGAAGTCAAGAAAAATGAAGGAATCCGTATTTGCCCTCACCGGCATTCGAACTCCAGCCTTCCGAATACCCGTTGAGCGTGCTTCCAGTTACACCACGAAGACATGGGGAAAGGAGGAAGAAAATATCTTATAAATTTTAAAATTAAAAAACTTCCCAAAGTTCGATTTTGGGATTCGGGCAATGCTTTTTAATAAAGTTACCTTGGTACGGAAAAAAATCAAGTGACTTGTAGTGGATCAGTTTATAGGATCCTCCTATGTAACATTAACTCCAAGTCCTTCAGAGTCTATTTGACTGACTATCGTTCAGTCTAGAAGTACAGAAAATAATTAATAAAGTTTAAATAGGAATACAGGAAATATAGTTTTTTAATGACTTAGAAAACAAAATTTATAATGTAGTTTAAGAAATTTGTTTTACTAAAAAAATTTTTATTTTCATGCATTCGGCAGGTATCCTCCGAAAATATCAGGGACAAAAAGACAAAAACGTTTTTATACAAAACATCGTGAGAGAAAAAGAACGCAAACAGAAAACATCGCAATTCTAAATCACGATGGTACAAAATAACGTCTCAAAAATGAACTGGTTCAAAAGCATCACACTTTACAAATATCGTCATCGAAGTATCATTGTAAAAAATGAAGCATCTATAAATCATCGCACGCTGATACATCGCAGACATTCGTTTTTCAGGTTTTAAAAGCTGAAATGCATACAGCATAATGATTTGTGAGCACAAGAGGGAATGAGGAATATTTTTATTTTTATCTTCCATATCTCTGAATTTACTAATAAAGTTTTGCTGAAAAAGCAAGAAGAAATCTTAAGTATTCAAAAATGTAAAATCTGTAGAAAATTAATGCTACTTATAGCATTTAATAGAATTTAAGGTTAGGTCAGGTTATTCAATTATGGAAAAGCACACGAGGGTTAGCTGCCTAAAGGGAGGGATGCCTTCGTGGAGGACTTTCTAAGGGAAACTGGCTCGTATACACGTTACACATGGAGAAAACCACGAAAATGCCCATGCAGCCCGTTCGCGGGATTCGAACCTCTTTGACCGAACTACCAGTGTTCAGCGTCTTTACTGCTCGGCCGCTAGTGGGCTCTTTAATAGAATTTAAATATTATGTAATTAAATAATAATTAAATTATATAATAATATATGTAATAATTAAATATTATGTATATATTTGAAATATTATGTAACTGACATGTTTCCTCTTAACTAACACATCCACATCCAAACGATCACTCTGAATGTCCGCTTCACTTTTCAAATTGTTATCACCAAATATTATCGGCCTGTATTTTATTTGAAGAAATTTAATAATGAAAAATCTGCATCAATGTATATATGTTTCTCGCAATGTGATAAAATAACATTATCTAGAGCCATCAAATTTTGAATGACGTAATCCTACTGTGAGTATGGGCATCTGGAAGCCCAAATTTGAAATTTGGTTTATCTGGATTTCATATTTTGTAAAACTTTAAAGAATTTTTATTAACAAAGTCAAGGACTTCAAAGCCAGCAATGGCAACGTTGTACGGAAAAAATACTTTTATCTCCAGCGCATGATATTGTGTATCGGAAATTCTAAGGATATGTTCAATTTAAAATTATTTTGCGATATTACTGTTGAACTGAATTTTATGGTTTAAGTGCGAAGAGGTTAGGTTAGATTATTCAGTTATGGCAAAGCACACGAGGACTATCTGCCTAAAGGGAGAGATACTTTCGTGGAGGACGTTCTAAGGGAAACTGGCTCGTATACACGTTACACATGGGGAAAACCACGAAAACGTCCATGCGGCCAGCCCGTTCGCGGGATTCGAACCTCGGACCGAACTACCAGTGTTCAGCGACTTTACCGCTCAGCCGCGGGTGTGCCATTTAAGTGCGAAGAACATGATATTTAATGAATAAAGGTAACACATAAAACGTTAAAAAATCTCCCCTTTAAAATCTGATAACTTTCATATTTTCTTTTTTATTCTAATATTTCCTAGATTATATTTTGCATGAAAAATTACGAGGGAAACTTAATAAAATTCATTAATTAATTAATGACTTTTATTAATTAAATATGTAAACTTAAAATTCTGTGCACTGCTGTAAGTAACATAAATGTTCTACTTATTTTCAGTTTTGGAATGCTTAAATTTTTCAGCAAAAAAACTTAATAGTTATTTCAAATATATGAAATATAAATGTAAAAATATTAATTGATACTTCTTGCTGTCAAATATCATTATGCGAATACGCAATTACAAATTTTAAAGCCTGAAAACTGAAAGTATGCGATATCATCGTTATGTGATGATTTGTAGGTGCTTTATTTTTGACCACCATATTTTCGACGATGATGTTTTTAAACTGCAAAGTTCGGGCAGGCGCTAACGAAATTTGAAATGACGGTAAAGATAAAAGTACTAAGATAATAGGTTAAAAAATCCTACAAATCTGTCCTATGAAGATATATTGGTAAAGACCTGTATTAGTTAGCTAACAAGTGTTAGTAACAAAATTCGATTTTCAAAATCTGCATGCAGAAGCATTAATAAAAATGTAAGTTTTAAACCTATGTCAATTTCGCCATCTTTTCTGGCACATTTTATTTTAGAACCCAAACCAGGATGAGAAAAAGTGCGTGACTGCTGGAACCAGTGATTTCAATGTGTCCTTGTATGAAAACTTCTCTGAACAATAGCAATAACAGAGCGTTGATAATGAGGTGCTGACGGGAAGAATCAATGATACCCTTGCCGGAGTTCTAACTACGGACCTCATGACCGCCAGTCAAATGTGTTTTCATTTACTACACTAAATTACGCAGTAAAGGAGAAATTTACTTATATTCTTCCCTATTTATAGGGTGACTAGTAGAAGAGAGGCACCCAGCCACCAAATCCAAGAAGTGATGATTTGTAAGCCACCGTATTTTTGTTCTGGTGGCCAAGTGTAAAGCAATTCAGAGTTATCGGGATTTCAAATCTCGACGGGCGTATAGGTGAATTTTCACATGTCCTGCCTCAGAAAAACTGTAAATGAATGAATTGACTCCCAAATTCAAATATATTGGAGAATATTTCGTCACCACCTGGATTTGGTGACTGAGTCCTCTTCTCTCCGGGCGTCCTTCAAGTCAGAAAGAATATGAGGAATTTTTCTTCCTTTACCGTAAGCATTCGTAGTATGATTGAAATTACATCCGACTAGCACTTGGGAGGTCCGATGTTCGAATCCCGATAACGTGTCAGGACTGAGTGTTCGGTGCATATTCTTGGCAAACATCTTCGTGAAAGTAACTAAGTCCTGATCTTAAACAGGGAGCTGAATGCAGCTATGTTCTGTGGTAGAATACTGTGACTAAGTGGTAGAAGAACTACACTTCAGAGGGATTTAAAATCCTCTTTTATTATGTACACAATTATGTACAGCCACTTCCCAACTCGGGAGGGATACAGAAAATAAAGACCGCACTTGGATCTAAAATGAACAATCAAATTAATTGAAACTAAGGCTAAATAGAAATTAAGTAGTCGTTGCTCACAGAGCTATAACGCGAGGTTGGCCTTTAAACTAAATGGTGCGTAGCAAGATTTAACTAATACTGACGCACTTGGAATTACTTCAATAAGTAATCACGTAACAGCGCTACGGTTAGAATTTAAATACTAGCTGGTCAGGCGAACTTTGAATAGAGTAACAATGGTCTGAGACTAAAAGCTCTCTCACACTGAAAGGTTTCTAACTTTTGTTTAAATATAACTTGGCTCCACTTCAAATTAGCATAAAGCTGAAACGCGCGCTTATTCTAAAGGGAAGTTGAAATGAGAACAGATAGAAAAGGGGAAATTAAAATAAAACTTTGTTAAACTAAAACCTTATAAACGATACTGCAGATTTTTCAAGTTTTCTGCTCCTAAGCAACTAATGACCTTAGAGTTTTATTTTACAACCAAAATGGATATCAAAAGGCGAATGACTCTGTAACTAATGATTTAATTGTAAACTCTGTGTGAAAACAATATGAATTTCTTTAAACAATAACTACAGTAAGAACATCAATCATAAGGCGATCACGTTAACACGCACCAATATTATTTAAAAGGCATCTGTTCTATAAAATTATATTTGGTCTGATACTATTCTTATAAACCTATTAAACTAGTGGCGAGTTATTGCTGGGCCAAAAATAGCATGACAAAAACTTTATGAACTGTTATGCCATTAACCTTTTCATTAAACTGAAACAAAAAGCGGTACGGCAACAAAAAGGGCACAAATAAAAGGGGATATAGCTCATGCTACAGAAAACAACGGCTTGTGATGATGCAAGTTTAATAATAGCAGTCAACTAAATTTCAACGTCGATCGAATAGTCTAAAACTACACAGTTCAATAACAAAGCTCTAAGCTGGTTCAAATAATTTACCAACACGTAAGTTTAAAGTATGGCTGCGAAAGTCTGCCGAGCTATATTATAGTTTAGAGTTTCAGGAACTCTCTTTCCAAGCTCCAAAAACCCTTAACATAAACACACAACAAACTAATTTGTATTCTTTTGAAGAATGCGGAAAAAGAAGTTGCAGTAAGGATCAAAATCATAAGAAATGATTAGATTAACATAAGAACTTTAAATGCTTAACTTATAACAAATAGTATCAAAATCGGAAAGCAAGATAAGTGTTGAGAATTGAAATATTTCATATGCTAAGTTCCACTATACGCTTTTAGTGAACGGTAAATAAAAATAACCCCGAAAATAGGAATTTATTTGGAGTCTGGGAAAAATATAAACTGCACCCTCCATTTATTTCCCTGTCCAATAACCTTTACAAAATTTATGTAGTTTTAGCTCTTCAGAAGTTCCGCTCGCGATAAGCTTTTAGTGCATTTTCCTTTAGGCTTTGTCCGAGCTTTTCATCTTTCCGTTCTTTTACGAGGCCTTTGAAGCTTACTTCAAAGAGCGAGAGAACCGTCTTCGATAAGGCAAATTTCATTTACTGAGGGTGACAAAAGTGCTGCCAGTCGGAGCATTATTTTTCTTTTTCTTCATTTTTTTTTCCTTGTTGTTATTGTCCGCTGTCGTTTCATTATTGTTTTTCTGGCTATTACGTCGGGATTGGTCCATTCGTAGTTACGTGTTATATGAACTGTTATTATCTTCTGTATTACAGTTATCTTCTTCGATTATCCAAGGTAACCTGTAGCGTAACCACCTCCACTAATAGACTTTAGATTTTAAATCACGCCATTTTTCTTTCTACAAGGTTAACTGTTTACTTGAAGTTGTAAAGATAAGTTACTAGTTCTAAAAACAGTTGCTAGTTTTAAATATGAACCTTTTAACAAAGACCTTTATTGGCCAATTAAATTTGTTTCATTCAGTTAAACAAATCCACTTAGAATTTTATTTCGGGACAAATTATTCATGAAAAAATTTAGAATGCGTAAATATATCTCAACTGCTAATAATTACAAAAAGCAAACAGCAAATGTAATTATAATTAAATAACCTACGTAAAAAAATTTTTAAATTACCCTCTTCTGGAGACTTAATACTCAAGTAAATAAGGCTGACTTCATAGTAGTGGTCATAAATTAAAACTTCAAATGGAAGGATCATATCAACATAGACAGAGCCAAGAGGCCTAAGCCACTTGCCTCTGACTCCTCTGTGTCAAGATGCATAGGCGTATGTGCATAGGCGTCAAGATGCATAGGCCCATGCCTCTTGCTACCCAACTGTTTTTCTTGTTTGTAACTTTAACAATAAACACATCACTTCCTTCGAACTTACTCCTCCTAAAACTTAACAACAAAATCACAAACATTTAAAAACAACATAGCTTCAGAATTCCGGATAGAGTCTTAAGTGTTATCGCGCATAGATATATAATAAAGAGATAATAATTAAATCAAAATTATATCATGAAGGGAAAAACTTTCTAACAGGAAATACTGAAATCAAAATTAAACAAAATCAATTCGAAACTGAAACAAAAACAAATCTGTAAAATTAATAAAATATAATAAATTAATATAAAATATGTTAAGTGTTGAAATTTTTTTGCTCCTCTCAAACGAGCAGTGAAATTATCTAAATAATTGAAATATTTCAAACTAAAAGTTAAAATTAATAGTAGGTACCAATTAAGATTGTTTAATTAAAATAATTAAAGTGTTTTAAAGTACAAAAAAGTAGAATTTTTTTAAGATTTTTATTTTAATTCATAATCTGTCTTTCTCATTATCTGTGTTTGTCAGCAATGGTCCATTCATTGTTAAGTTATGTGTGTACCACCTCAGATAATAGAAACTAAGGTTAATTTATGTAAATAAAGAAAATAGTTGATCTGTGTTTCTATCAAATCTACAGTTTTATTCCGATTTATATAAAATCTGGATACTTCAAAACAAGAAGAAGGTCACTGTTTACAAATGATTTCTCAAAAGCATTCCCATGGGGTTCCCACTATTTATACGCATATATTTTTTGCTAATTTAACGAAATTTTGATTGAAAATTCAGCGATTTTTAAAGCTTTGTGTTGCCACACTGCAAAGCACGAGAAATTTAGGTTTCAAAATAATTAAGAACACTTGAACTCAATGTTAAAATGAAATTCCATTACGGAAATAAAAATATTTTTATCTTCCACGCATCTGTGCATTGCCGTTCAGCAAAGCATAAGATACTTCATTTTTCTTTCCTGTTTATTCTCTTATTAATTAATAAGCGAAGCGATTTAAAACATTAAATGCAGATTCATTTTAATTGCTATTAATCACTAGGCAGATTCAATAAAGTCATATGTGCCCCTTCATTTGTAGACGTATTATTCATATAAATATACGGTTTTATTATGATCTTTATCAAATTTTGTACAGTTGAACCTCAAGACAAGAGGATTTCGCTGTTTACGTAAGATATCAAAAGCACGCACAGCCTTGCGTATGCATTAAAACGTCGCTCTCATCAGAACGCCCGTCTCAGATTCACCTCACCGTTTTTGCTTTCCATTTATTAGTTCTTACTCAAACTGTTAGATGGTGCCGTGTTCGTTTACATTTTAGAACATTGTAAAATCCTAAAGCAGAATTTACGTGCTTTCTTGATTAGGTTTTCGAGAATATTTGGGAAACTTAATCGAGAAATTGGCCAAAGAGGATGATGATTTTCGAAAGCTCATTTCCAAGAAAAGCCATAACAGATAACAAAGTTCAACCGATAACAAAGCAAGCATCAGTTCATATCAAAACCGTCTCATGCCACCATTTTAGTTCCACACTATTCTACAGTTTAATTTGTTCTTGGAAAATTTTGCATAACTCATTTTGAACAATACGTTCTAAACTTATATACACCAGTACTACTACCAGGTATCAACATTTTAACAAATTCTTCTACTAATAAATAAAAATTTTTTGCGAAATTTAAAAATTTCCATACAAGATTTTATTTGGAAGGAAGAAAAATAAAAAAAAAAAAAAAGACATGATGTGATCTCTCTCCAAGTCCATATTAAGACTAGGTATGGTATGGTGTATTTAATTATGGCAAAGCACTCGAGGGCAATCTGCCTAAGGGATGCCTTTGTGGAGTACTTTCTAAGGAAAACTGGGCAGTATACACGTTACACATGGGAAAAACCACGAAAACGCATATGCGGCTAGATCTTTCGGGGAGATTAGAGCCTCGGACCGGGTACCAGTGTTCAGCTAGGTTACCGCATGTTCGCTGGTCAGCATATTAAGGTACGGAACTGGACGAATAGTAGCGTAACGTTTAAGTAAACTACTACTTCCGGAAGAGAGTTTGGAAATTAAATCTATTTGTTTTTAAAATTTTATGGATAAATTTTAATTACAAACATTAATCGCTTTTTATTATTCTGTTCTCCCATACAGTGGACAGTGTTAACTACAAGCGCTCGCGTACTCCTCCGTTCTTATACTTGCATACGAAAATTTCTCATTGATCTCAGTATATTATATACCCTGGTGATGTAATGTTTTGGATTCAGAAATCAATGTCTGAGCAAACACAAAATTTTTTAAATTAGCATACCTTTAGAATTCCCGATAGAGAGTTAAGTGTTGCCATACATTTCTTTTTATATTCGCTATATTATTTGTATTTGCTATATTATTTCTTCAGAGATAACACATAAATTTAATTGATACATTTAATTGTTTCATAACGAGAGCTCATCTTCATAAAGAGCTTATTCTCATTATTATTCGCATAACTTCAAGAATGCATTTAATCCTCATAAATGTAAAATGTTGTTCTTAATCACATGCCTCTTTTAAATACCAAATTTGGTAAGTTGCAGGAATCTAATACGCTTTTCTCATATAAATGTCTTAAATACTAAAACGACACGTTTGGGATAATATTTTAATATATTTTTCATTAGAAACTGTTATGAGCTTCAAAGTAAAGTAGCCGCTCAGATTGTTCAGTTTTACGCAAAATTAGTCAACTCGTTATATGAATGTAGATAACTTGAATACGGATAATTTTTGGAAGTTTGATATCAGTTATCGCGGGCCAAAAAATCGTCACACACATGCATACAAACAAGCAGACACTACTACAAAAATAATCAAAACGTGCTCTGGGGAAAACAATTCGTGCTTTTTCACTGAGAACTGAGTATCGAATTTTTGGACCAGAAACATTACTTGTCGTACCCATGTGTATAGGTTGGCGGGAGGTAAACATTAGAAAACAGAAAAATCTCGATTGCTAATAATTACAAAAAGCAGCTAGAAAGGCATAATTACAAATTAAATTATCTTCTTCTGGCGAGCTTAATCCTCAAGGCCATAAGGTCATAAGGCCGACCATAAGGAGAGCTCATAAATAAATCCTCAATTGGAAGGACCCATATCAACACGGTCAGAAGCAAGAGGCCTATGAGACTATCATCTGTATCAACTCATTATTGAACATTAGTTCATTACATCTAATACACGAATCATACACCTTCACTGCCGTAATGAGGCCAGTCATACGCTTCAAGTGCTGTAGAATAAGTTCCCGAGGACAATTACGAGCTCTCCCTACATTTCATTAGGACAACGTTCTACATCAAGACTTCTGATTAAAGCTACTTAAGTCGGTGGTTTCAAACTGGTGATCCCCGAAACAAATTTATGGGGTATTTGTTGCAAAACTTTTAAGATTTTAGTTGCTTGAAGACCACGTTTGCATTACTTTAATTAAATGATTTCATTAATGTTTTCATTTAATTAATTCATTTCATTAATTGACATTAAATAATCGTACTTATTTAAATATTTAATTTCATGTTTTCAGCTAATGCAAGAGGAAATCTATAAATGGAGCTAATTAATTTATGATGTAATCTTAATCAGGGATTTGAACATAAAGATTTGATTAACTTTTATTCGCACTTATCCACACATAAGTATTCTCAGCTGCGAATTTTTGAATTAACGATTGTTTGGGACACAGCTGGAAGTAGAAAGAAAAGATCCGGAAAGACATTAGAGCATCTACAATCCCCAATGAAGATAAATTTTAATCCTTTTTCTCCAAGGCTACAAATTTTATCCGAATCTGAACGACATCGAGTATCATGCTGTACTAAGAAATAAAGATTTCTGATTTATTTACATGCAATTTACTTTATGTGTCAAGGGAAAATTTAATAAATAAGAGAAAAGAATTGAATTGTTATTATTTAGTCTCAAATTTTCTCTCTGAACTTGCAATTATTATATTATTAATTTAATATGTCAGAATTATACAGTCTGAAAATGTAATATTTAGAATATATTTGAATTACAAACTGTAACGAACAAAATTATCTTGCAAGTACCAAGCATTAGATTTCAGTTAGAAACTAAATAGAACTTAGATTCTTCTTTAGATCTTATATTAATGTTTTTCTTTGTATATTATATTAATTATTGTTTGCATATGTCTTATATTTAAATTTTTTGTTTTGAGGTTTAAAAATTTAAATTTTGTTAAAAAAATAAGTAACATTTAAAAAAATATCTAATCCATCAGCTGATTTCAAATCGGACATTTGGCCCGCATGTAATTTGAGTTTGAAAACACTGATTTAAAAAGCACCTGTATATAGTTAAGGGGAATTGGTATCTCAAAATCGATGAAATTACCGATTTTTGGACTTTTGCCAAAAAATACTTTAATACTCTTATTACACTGAAGGAAAATTTTGAAATGATCTGACCATAATAAATAGTATAAAAAGGCTTTTAAAAAATTTGACAGCCCTTTAAATGCCATCTCCCCTCAATGTTTATCTTTCTAACTTCTTAATGGTTTCAGAAACTTATTAAAAATCACTGTAAAAGATGACAAATGTAATTAAATATGATTACAACTATTCGCAAACTCTGTTTATGTGTATAAACTGACTTAAATTAAATACTAAATGAAGTTGGAAAATAAATTTCTTCTCACTTTTAAACTAGCAGGTTTATTCACATAATTCATATATTCAGCTCACCAAATAGTTCTGTGTGTTATCTGCCAATTTTGCCTTGCTTCTTCAAAATCTATTCTATTCTCTATTCCTAGCTTACCTTTCTCAGGGCTGAATTTCACATATTCTCTCTATAATGGCCTAGAAAGAGGACTTTTTATAATTAGTGCATTTCCTTGCATATCCCACCCTTGCTTTTTAGCGCTAATTTCTGAAAATTTGAAAAGTATTTGCCTCATTTTTTCCCCTGTCTTAAATATTTTTCATCCGAGGGCTAGTTTATTGGTAAACTGGATTCCCTTGATTACTTTTATTTTTATTCAGCAAATTCAATTTGTACTTGCATTTTTGTATTAGATCTCATTTTTCATTTTCATCGTCTTATGTTAGCATATATTTTATTTTCTCTCTCACTTACTATTTGAAACGTATTTTGAACAGGTTCTTTGTTCAACTATACGGACGTGGCAGGGGTTCTCACATCTAAGAAACTTTCCGAACATATGATTTCACCTTACTTCTGTTATTTAAGTACTATCTCAATGTAAACATAGCTACTACTGATGTATTCGATCTCTCGAAATCCGGGTTTTTTTTCCTTCCCTGCATCGCCTTCTTTCCTCCGATGTCTCTCTTGGCACCTGCAGTCAAGGCTCATTTATGTAAGGTGCCTGTAAGACTCTATACGGTAAGTGAGTTGAGAAAATTGCGTTGGTTCTATTACAGTCAGATACTGGTTCAACACCCATCATATATTTTAATGTTAATATTACTACGTGTTCTTACTATTATGCAGGTTTCCTTGAAAGAAAAAAAAACTAATGTAGACACCGCATAATTTTCTTGTATGGCCTATTAAATTATTCATCCTTTTTGCAGCACTTAATTATTTTTAATTTTCATTGTCAACATCCCTCAAGGCATGTTGAAAATGTCATCAAAAATTGCAAATTTTGAAATCAAATATAACGATCTATTTTTGTCGTACGGGAGTCAAACTTCTTATAATTTTATTTTTCATAACGAGTACAAAAGTTTCCCAAATATAAGCATAGGAAACGGGAGACCGCATTAAAAGTTAGGTTTCGCTATTTGTACAAAATTAACTTTCTTTTAATTTGGCAATGCCAAAACATGAATATTTTTGTAATTTAAAACATGTCTGTAATTAAAAAAGTATTACTAGGAGCATTGATTGAAAGCATAAAGGCGGGTAAGGGGATGAATATATATATGTATACTTTTCTTACTGCCAATTGTAATAAAAAAAGGAAGCTGATAACTAGTTGTTATAGCAGCCCCATTTCAAAATTTCAATAATCTAAGGCTATTTTTTGGGTTATACCAGACGTACGTATGTACAGACGCCACAAAATGTCCATTTGGAATCCATTTTACAAACCGTTTTCGAGTAAAGAGCTCACTGACTGCACACAGAAAAGTAACCAGAATGGACTGGGAATAGTCGAAACGAATATTTGCGCTGAAATATGATACACGGAAGTTTTCGTTGTTAAAATACATCCTTTACGTCACACAAGGAAGGAATAATGTTTTGAGAGTTAACAGTGACTCTTTCTATGATTATTTTTCATTTGTTATGTTCTCCTTCGCTCATTCTTTCGGAAATTAAATGATTCGCATAATTTTTGCTCTTGATTTTCGGACAAAATTAGTTTTATAAAGGGGGAAAATACTGAAAAAAAGTGCTGTATAGTAGAAATTGCATCTTAACATACTCTAGAATAATATAACAGTAGCAAAGGAATGAGGTATCCCACCTCTACAAAGCATTTTTCTTCTTAACAAGAGGGACTTACATCTGATCAGATAAAACTTTTGTTCAAAATTTACATCAGTCTAAGTAGCTTTTCCCTAATTTTAAATAATATCGTTAATTCATTTATGTTACTTTAAACTTTCCGGTGGTTAATAAAAATAACATCAATAATGTAGTACATCGATTACTTTTAATTTAATTTAAACGAGTGCAAAATATTTTACGAACTAGTGACGTAAGTGAAAAAAAATAACAATGTGTTAATTCTGTTAGTTTTAGTATTTTAATATTTTAAAGTACAAAACTTTGCAGTGTGTTCATTTAATTTTTGGATGAACCGAAGAATGATAACATTACTGAATATTAGCACAATAAAAAAGAATAAGATTAGTATTAATAATTGCATTTGCATAAATAAAATTTTAATTAATTCCTTTGTTTCATTTTACAAAACTATTATTTAATAGTAAAAAGTTGTAAGCGGAGGCATATAATAGTAGTAGTAATAACAATAATAATAATATTAATTAATAATAATAATAATAATATCATTTCCTCTTCTCGAAGAAAGTGCAGCTTGTACAGAGAATGTTTACACATTTTTAGAACAATTTCGATAAAGATTTAAATAAAAGCGAATGTTTTGGAATCGAAATTTCTGGTAACACCTAATTATTTGAAATAAGAATTATCGTCTGTCTTCGAAGAGTTCCACGAAAATTTTTGAAAAGATGAAGACTGATAAATGTCTTTCATATATTCCTTTTCAAAGCATTCCTGAGAAAATGTCTGACGTTTAACCTGTGGATACTTGCGCCTTTAAAAAGAGCTTTTTTCAAAGCGCAAACTTAGCACGATTGATAAAAATTAGCGGAAGAGGAGCGAGAATCAATAGTCTTGAAAGTTTTAGGAAAAACCAGTTCCATCATGGAAATCAAGATACGGACATATAGCCCAGATAAAAGGCTAAAAGGTCGAACATTTAGAAAATTCTTTCTACATTTTAAACATTAATTAAACGGTCCCGAAACGTTTTCTAAAAGCTTGTAAACATTCTTCGCATATAATGACAATGCACTTTAGAATGAAGTTGACACTCATTTGTTGTTGTTTAGAATGTACGTTAGCTGAAATTTATTGTTACGCGAATTAGTGAAACCTTAGCACGTCCGAATAATCTAAAACTTTGGAAAATTAAACTTTTTTCTTCTATAGGACAAAACTGTTTATTTTAATGCAGCCCGTGTGATTTTCTTTTCTTTTCACTGTCTTTATGTCAAATAAGATTTAGTTTTTACGGTATTTTATTAAAAAAATGATTAAAGAAAACATTCTTTTCTTTCGGTGAAACAGAATACAGAGGGTGTTTTCACACTTTTAGAATGATTTCAGGACCGTTTAAATAAAGTTTAAAAGTACTTTTATTTAATATAGATCTGATAAAAGTCTCTCTGGGCATTCGTGATTTCCATTTGATAGAACGGCTTTTCCAGAGATATTGATTTTCATTCCTCTTCCACTACTTTCCACAGTCCATTCATCGAGGTGGGTTTTCTTTTGAATTTCATGTCTCGATAAGTACGAAGCAAACTATGCTCTATAATGCTAAAAGGGGGGGGGGAAGTTGTGTTAGCGTGAGTTTAAGAATAGCAGATTGGTAACTTGCGACACTCAGCGAGAGCATGAAAAGAATCTTTAACAAACCATCTGGCGAGACATTAAAAGCCTGAATTCTTTCAGACTTTCTCCATTTTTATTTTTTGCTTATTAAATACAACGTACACATATTTATTAACACCTAGCTGTCATTCTCCTAATATAAACGAAGCCTAAAGTCATTTATCAACTGTGTTGCACATTTATCCTTCCAAATCAGACAACCATATCCCCAACCAGGTCGACGAATCTCACCCATAATTTCCCGCTCCGCAGCTTTTAGGAGATTTGAAATTTTCTTCTTTCATACCTCCTTTTTTCATTCCCCTGTGTCGCCTGCTTTACGTTGTTTCATCTCGATCCACAAGGCCCAGCGATGCTTGACTAAACGAATGACACGGTTTACAGGACCCTGCACGTCCGAGAACAACTCAATTACGTTTCGTGGTCTCTAGTCACGTGACCTGCGGTGGGGTTGGAATCGCTGGAACGAAATCATTTGACATTTATTTTGTAAAAGGTTTGCTCCGCCGGAAGACCGTAGCGAGTTTATCTTTGAAGTATTTCACGGGGCCAATCGAAGCATTAAATTTCTAATAATCATTTAGTGCAAGCATGGTTTTATTCAGGCATTGAAGTTAACCGTTTTGCTTGCCTGAAAAGAGTTGTCTTTATAGGTTATGTTTCGCGGCATTTAGTGAGGTTTACATGTTAACGGAATTTTCACTAGAAGGTTTTGTTTTGTTCACATTGTTGTTATGGTCAAAAGTTTCTCATCACTTTTTATACTACTTTCTGATATGCTATCTAGTTCAAATAGAGCACACATACTCTTTGTGGATAATAATACAAAGTGGTGAAACGATTTTTTTTTAAATTCGGTTTAGAATCTTTAAAATTTAATGCTAAAAAAATTCACATACATTTTCCTGTAACAAACAAATTAAAACTAAAAAATGCTAACAGCACAAAAGCTGAACCCCATCTCACAAAATGACAGGTCATATTTTGCAATTTTGGACTCTCCTTGAACAATAAGAAGTGCTTACTCTAGTATCGTTAAAAATAAGTTAAGACGTACAATCGTAGTGGTATTGTAATGTAACCACCATGTTTCCTACAATAATTAAAAAAATATTCAATGAATTTTTTTTACTTATCATTATTAATATGCTTGTCGGAAAATTTGCATTTCCTTTTGTGTCTGCGCGGTTCTGAAGTGGCAAAACGTTCGGATCGTCCCAAAAAACCGTGGGTTTGGTTTCAATCCGTGTTGTCTGACGTTATCTAAAATTTGCTTAAGAGTGCTCTCGTGCTTCTCCTGGTTTGACGAAGCGATTAGAATGTCATCCAAATAGGCTGTACAAAACTCTAGGTCATCTAACATCTGATATGCACATCTCTGACAAATCTAGCCTACGTTATAGAAGTCAAATTGTGTAAACAAAAATTCAAATAAACCAGATGGCACTGTTACAACAACATTTTCAACGTCGATAGAATTAACAGAGATTTAGTTACAAGGGGGAGCTAAATCTAATGTTATAAATCTTTTTATTAAAATACTTAAAATACTTGGGTACAGTCTTGGATATAGAGCAAGAACAACGATCCAGAACAAGGATAGCATTTAAGCGACGATAATCGCCGTGCGGAGACTGACGGACACATATCCCGCACCAAGAGAAACTCAAATTCTCGGTGATCAACCATGAGGAGCCCAGGCAATACCCAACACTGACAAATGTCAAGTTTAGAAATTATTAAATTCGATGCGGTTTAGAAAATGCAGGGAACCCCTTCGTCTCAGCGGGTAAAAGACAAAATGATTCGGTCGTTCTTTGGCTCTATAGAAAAGATTAGTAAGATCTGAAAATGCAGTCTAGACTTTATCGAACTTGGAAGGGCTTAAAAGAACGCTTAACGTACTCAATAGAATACGAGCAAACTTTCCATGTGACGACAGTATGGTCTCGGCGTCAGTTACTTTTAGGATCAACTAATAAATTAAACTTCTTTATAAAACCAATGCCTGTGATAGGCTGGCTAACTTTGGCGACTGTGAAACAACAAGAGAATTTTGGCCGTAAATTTAAGGCAAGTGTCTGTTGTTGATTGCCAACGATTATGATTTCTGCTTTATTTTCAGCATCCAGAATCAATCCCTCATTCACCTACAGACTGTTTGGTGTGACTAACCAGAAAAACGGAATTGTTTGCATCCGTGTCAATCAAAAACTTCAATTCAGACGAAGCGTAGGCCAAAAGAATGCTATTTACTACACGGTCGCGATTATCGCCCAGAGCATGGGGAAACATGGAGAGTACGTAACATGTTATAATGGAAGCGACTAATTAACTAATTGAATCACTCATTACCTTCACAACATAACAATTTTTGTATTTAACAAAAACAAGTTACAAGAAACATACTCTGCAAGTTAACGCTTAAGGCATTGACTTCATCACAAACACGGAGAGTACGCAACATGTCGTTAAAGTGGAAGCGAACTAATTAACTAATTTAATCATTCATAACTTTCACACTATAACAAATTTTGTTTTAACAAAAACAGATTTAGAAGAAGCGAACTAATTAACTAATCGAATCATTCATTACTTTCACAACATAACAACTTTTGTGTTTACTTATTTAAATCATTGTTCAATTCTTGAGCCCCACAACCACTAACATGCGAATAATCGCTTTAGTGTGTGAACAAATACGTAAGACTTAAGGGTTAACTACTCTTTATTTATCAGAATAAATACAATCAGTTTCTAACCTGCTACAGGAAAGCCTCCACTTGGGCTTGAACTTAAATAATTATGAAATTAAACTAAACTAAGATTAACTAAAGTTGACTGAAGATATAGCCGACGCTATCAAGATTCTAAGTAGTTGGCCTCTAAATCTTGATTAAATCGGCAAAGCCAAACAAGGGCCTAAAGTATAGCCGAACGTAGCAAAGCTAAGAGAGACGTAGATAAAAGCAGACACGCGCTAGTCAGAAACTCAGACTCTCTTCCCGAAGTCGGTAAAACATCGACTTAAATAGTATTCTTCCTCATTTGCATTAACTGCGTTTCTGAAAGTACATTCTGGTAGAAAATTGTAAGCTGAGACTAGAAAGATAGGACAGGTGCATAAACTTATAATAACTGTTAATAAAATTAGGATAAACCTTACATTTTCCCCACCAGAATTTAACTGCTCGAAAAATGAGGTCTCAAAACGACCTTGTTTAAGAGCGTAAATTCTAGAAAGTTCTTTTTCATCAAAGTTTAACTTGTAGCAATTGTGTTGAATTCATCATTAAAACGTTTCTGTTTAGGGTCAACTTTATAAAAATTTCTAAAGCTATACTAAATCTGAGAAAAATATATTTCACAAATTTTTACAATTTGACTGGGCACAAATATCTTCTTCTTTATGTAACAGGCTATTCAGTCTTGGTCCTTCCATTTATCTGGAAGAAAATAAAGTTAGTGGATTTTTTCACAAACCATTTTATTTTTTTAACACTATCCTTTTATTGAAATTATCTTGGCCCTCAAACACTTTCATTCACACAAAATTTAAATCTTCTTCCTCCCCCACGCTCTCCAGAAATTGCTCTGATGAAAGTAAAGTGTGTTAATTTCGTGTACTACTCTACAACCTACACAACAACCACTTATTTGTTAAAGCTTGAGACAGGACCTTAGAATACTCCTTAAACACAAAACTAGTTCTAATGTACTAAAACAGAACTTAATTTAAATTCTTAAGTGAAGCCTAGAGAGCCTAACTTTAAACACATTCAATCTGTACTTTCTTTCAATTCATCTATTATACAAAGTATTTTACAATCATGTTTGCCCAAAACTTACATTTGTACAAGTTTAATTTTTCATTTTACAGTAATTCTAAAGCTGACACTAGCATTTCTACATTCAATACAGCATTTTAACATGCAGTCTTTTAAAATTCATTTTACATCATTCGTTATAGTTGCTATACAAAATTTACAAAGTTATGCTACAATTTTTCTTTTAAGTTAACACATTCTAGAATAAAATCTTTCGACTAAAATATTCATAAATTAGTTTCTCGCAACTTGAGGGTTCTCAAAAAGGTATTTACAAAATAAATTCTCGCCAACTTGCGAATTCAAAAATCTTTTCTGTTTAAAAGACAGTTACAATTACATTCTCGCAAGCTTACGAATTGAAATTTTTGGGTTTCCGTAACCCCGAGATGGCCCCCTAATTTCGAGTCATGGAGCTTCTCTTAAATATTTAAGCGTAGACTTATTGAGACTACCGG
Source organism: Stegodyphus mimosarum (assembly GCA_000611955.2). Taxonomy (NCBI): domain Eukaryota; kingdom Metazoa; phylum Arthropoda; class Arachnida; order Araneae; family Eresidae; genus Stegodyphus; species Stegodyphus mimosarum. The sequence goes on from KK112597.1 coordinate 29,009, forward strand.
CCGCAGCTCTTGATTATCGTTGGTTGTTTTGATGTAAAACAACAATTTATTAATAATTTCATAATGGGCCGTCCTACTGCGAATAGCCTTTAAGTCTACATGTACAAAATTTTCGGGATCTTCCAGATAAGCGTAAATGTCTTTAAATTCTGAGTCCATTTTTAATTCGGCAATTATTGTTTCCTGGGATTCATTTATTTTCGCATTTAGTAGCATCGTACATTTAATTGTATTTCCATCTTCATCGATCTTTATTCTTGATAGTGCATCCGCAACTACATTTTCTTTCCCCAGCGTGTGTTTTATTATTAAATTAAACTCTTGCAATTTTAGTGTCCAAAGTATGAGCCAGAGCGAAAGTTTTTTACCGGTGTACAGGCGACCAACTGTCGCATGATCTGAGTACACAGTTATCGGGGCCCTTCCGAAGTACACACGGAATTTTCGCACCTCTAATAAGACCGCGAGGGTTTCTCGTTCAGTTCCGGTATAATTACGTTGAGTCTGATTCAGCGTTTTGTTAAAACATGCTATTGGCTGCCCATTTTGGTAAAGAAGTGAGCCAACTGCGTAGTCTGATGCGTCTGCTGCAATTTCTAAATTTTGATGTCCTTCCGGGAATTTAAGAATAGAGGCATTAATTAAGGCGTGTTCCAACACTTCAAACGCCGTGTTCGCCTCCGCTGTCCATGTGAACCTAGTCATTTTTCGGTTAAGTACCATTAAGGGTTCAATTATCTTCGCAAAATCTTTTATGAACACTCTATAATAGGAACACATTCCCAAAAAGGAGGATAATTTTATGGCCGTATTTGGAGGGGATAACTTTTAATTGCTGAAATTTTAGAGTTGTCGGTCTCAATACCGTTTTTCGAGATATTAAGGCAGAGGTACCTGAATTCCTTGGCGGTAAATGTGCACTTATTTGGATTAATTTTCAGGCCCGCTTCATTTAATAATGTAAAAAACTTCCTCTAAATGTTTAAAGTGTTCCTCTAGGGTTTCGCTAGTCATAATAATATCATCGAGATAGATGACTGTACTTCACTACTGGAAATGCTTTCAATAGTGAATTTTTAAAATTTTCCCAAGTATACGTTTCGGATCCTGGATCTCCCAACAAACTCTTGCCAATATTGTTGCACAAGCTAAGAGCTAGACCTTTTAAGTTCGTTGCAGCGATGATAATTTTTTGCAGCTGGTTCGCAGGATATAACGAAGTGTAAATCCAGCTGTTCCAGGGAAACCATTACAAATCTTCATCAAACGTTGCTGCTGCCTTCGTTGCCGCTCTCATAATTTCCATTATAAATCCGAATCCCTCCATGGGGTTTGGTTGTGGCTGAGGGAACTGAAAGGTGTTTGGGATCAACTAGAAATCTTCACTATCTAGCGGCATAATTCATTAAGAACAAGTTCGGGCGCCAAGTGAGGGGTTTTACTTATTTCAATCAACGTTCAATACTTGAACCCCAGAAACACTAACAAGCGAATAATTGCTTTAGTATGTGAACAAATACATAAGACATAAGAAGGGTTAAGTACTCTTTATTCCTCAGAATAAATACAATCAGTTCCTAACTTGGAACGTACAGGAAAGTCTCCATTTGGACTTGAACATAAATAATTATGAAATTAAACTAAACTAAGCTTAACTAAAGCTAACTGAAGATATAGCCGAAGCTATCAAAATTCTGAGTAGTTGGCCCCTAAATCTTAATTAAATCGGCGAAACCAAACAAGGGCCTAAATTATGGCTGAGCGTAGCAAAGCTAAGAGAGACGTAGCCAAAAGGCAAATACTCGCTAGTCAGAAACTCAGACTCTCTCCCGAAGTCTGTAAAACATCGGCTTAAATACTACTCATTCCTCATTTGCATTAATTGCGTTTCCGAAATTACATTCTGGTAGGAAATTCTAAGCTGAAACTAAAAAGAAGGACAGGTGCATAGACTTAAAATAACTGTTCATAAATTTAGGATAAACCTTACATGTTTAACAAAAACAAGTTCAGTGGAAGCGAACTAATTAAGTAATTGAATCATTCATTTCTTTCACAGCATAACAACTTTTGTATTTAACAAAAACAAGTTTACTGGAAGCGAACTAATTAAAGAATTGAATCATTCATTACTTTCACAACATAACACATTTTACGTTCAACTAAAACAAGTTCCAATAAGCATGCTTTGCAAGTGAGCGTATGCGTGAGTACATCATTATTTGAGATACAGATACGATTACAGTTACATACATATAGTTTTAGTTGCATGAAATAACACTTGAATAAAGAGTTAGAAAGTAAATAAGAATTCAAAAGTCCAATTACGTTTAAGCCATGGCAAATTCATTATCGAAATCACTATAAAATGTGTAAATACTCTCTGTTCTTCCCTGCAACTAAAATCTCGTCCATTCTTATTGCTGCTTCGTCTATTCATTAGGCCTCAAATCATACATAAATAATTAAAAAGGATGAATGTGCAAACCAGTCGGTGAAATAATCTTAGACAGAATTCGTAGTTCGTGTTTGCTTTGCAGTGATGAATCCTGTATTAGGATGACATAAATTTCAAAAGTTAGCAGGGGATTGTTCGGCATGACATTCGCAGTTAATTCGCAAAGGTTCTTCTTTGTTAGTAGGACGAAAACAATCACTGTGTGGATGAATCCATTTTAAAGTTTAGGAGAGCTTATTCTCTGAATGCATTGTATAAAGGAAAAATTACTGGTATAATTTTAAAAAATTTAGAACCTGGCGCTGAAAAGGAAGGGGGGAATACTGTATCCATGTTTGATATTTAGCATTTGATTTAAATTAATCACTATAAGTAAATAAGCAGAAACATTTCAGTCAGTTTCTTGCAAAATTCGTGAGTTTTTTTTTATTTTATTTTTAATATTGTTAAATATGTAAGCTATTTAGGTTAATTAACTAATTATTTTATATTATAGGATTCTTTACACTTTTTGTCTAAGAAGAACGTCGAGGAACTTAGGGAACTGTGTAGCGACTTATCGCTGAGTTTAAATGACTAAAGATGTTGACTCAAGAAGGGTTAAACTACCCTAAATAGTCGGCTACTTTTTTGGGCTTACAATAAAGCCTTTACTCGGGCTTAAACTCAGAATAAGAAATAAGAACTAAGCTATAACTAACTTAGAGAGACTTAGCCGAAGCTAAACACAAGTATCTAACGTAGTTAGCCCTTACCTTAAACTAGCATTGGAATATCAAAAGGCACATAATAATACAACCGAGCGTAACAGCTTCAAGAGAGACTTTAACACGCGCTACTCAGGATTCTTAGCTCTCTGTCACGAAGTAAATTGAACCTTACTTTCTAACTCATTTGCATTCAGTGCGATTCCAAAAACTCATTCAGGTAGGGAGTTGAAAGTGGAAACAAGAACTCATACAGGAAAGAGACTTTTAAATTAAAATAACTGTTATAAAATTAAAATATACCTTACAATATTACGAATCTGTTCTGTCACTTTTCCTTTTTAGTTTTCCTACCAGAACGTGAATTAAGTCCCGTGTGCGTGTGTTTAAGTGGGGGGGGGTTGAGATTGTTTTAGTTAGTGAATGTCCTGCCTGCTGAAGCTTACGTTACGGCTTGTTAATTTAATGAGCATTCCTGTCTACGACGTTGCTATATTCTAGCAGATAATGCTGTCAGGCCGGTGTAGGTTAAAAGCCAACTTGCGCGTTACAATATCTCTGCTAGCATCTGCTAATAAAGACTTTGAAGACTTAAATGTAGTTTCAATTTAAAATTCCACTTTTCAGTTGACGCCATAAATTCTGGCTGATTTGTAAGCACCATGTGTGCCTTCTGTTCAGCTTACTTAGTTTTAAATAAAAGGGTCTTTTACACACTTCGTATGTTTCTGTTGCTTATCTAGAGAACGGTAAGTCGCTTACGTAGAACTCCTGACTTAGTTCACGTTGCCAAAACACTTGAGATTCTACAAATCTATGCTTATAGTTTAAAATGATTTTAATTAACATTATAGCAAAATAAATCTTAAGTCATATTTTATTCATAAAGCGAAATTAAATAAGGAAAAATTTACATAGTTCAGATTTCAGTTTGTTTCTATGTATGTTGCCCATAAGCTCTCTCAGTCTGAAAATTTGTTCAAAGTAAGCTCGATGCTTTAGAAAATTTCATTATATTTTATTTAATTATTAGATTCATATCAAATGCCATCATTCAAATGTAAGTGAATAAACTCCTACTTTCGCAGCTTGACATTTAAAATTTCGTAAAAATTTAGTGTGGAGGCGTACGAATTTTGATTTAATAAAGTGCAAATATGAAATTTTTGAATGCTCGACTAAATGTTTAGTAATAATTTGAAGAAATATATTTGCATTTGCAAGGCAACATTGATTCACGAACTAATATGCAAAGATAAAATTTATCCTCGCTTTAGTCCTTTTAAAATTAGACAAAATATTCCGTATTTTCTCATTAAGAAATGAAATTTTAAATCTGCATGTATGCTCACCTCGACAGGTAAACAATAGACAAGATTAATTGGATAATTAAAGTATTCCTTACTTGAAATAAACTTCAAATAAAAAAAACTTAAAGAATTTAGATTTTAAAGTGGCACCACGTGCTTTGTTAAAGAATAATAATAATAATGATTTAATATAATAATTTCTTTAAAAATAATATATATATCTATAACATTTGGTGGCAACATCTTTTTATTTGTAGTGCCATACATTTTCTTTATATACTTTATATCTCATTTCTTTAAAATTAATACATACTGATAATTTTGGTAGCAGCAACCTTTTATTTGAAAAGCGGTACGGACAAAAAAAAGTGAGGATCGAGGATCGATATTTATAGCACCTGTAATAACGATATTTTAATTGCATAAAATTCACTACTTCAATGGTTTTATTCTAAGATAAAACAAGTCTGCACGTTTAAATGCAATTTATGGGCTAAAACAGGATAAAAATGATTAACATTATTATTTGTATATTTTACTCTATTTTGTGTTTAAAGAATAATTAATGAAGTTTTGTATAAAAAATTTATTAATCTCCAGTACTAATTGAGTAAGCTCTAAGAGTGTACTTTTCATGATGGCTAGTTAAAGGAGCTTAACTTATTCAAGACTTATGTTGTTTATCTCCGATTAAAATGCAAGGACATCTTATGCTTCACCTTTTGACCGTAGGGATTGGCATCCGGATACTTAATTGAGTCACCCTTAAGTGGCCCATTAGCTTTCAGCCACGTCTGGGAATTGACTACCGACGTTAATTGGACAGCGAACGCACGAAGGAGGACAAGTTGCGACGGCCGACTAGCTTGTTTCCTGATGTCATCGACACTATCACCGCTTGTTCGTTGTCTGTCATCCTCTGAGTGGGAATACTTTACCGGCTTCCAGCTGATGCTTCACCCTCTAATGGTAATTACTTCACAAGTTAACTCTGTACAGCAACTGTATGCAAAACCAATGATTGGAAATAAACTGTATTAGTAGGAACTTTCGACAAAACCTTTGTTGTCATGTGGAATATCGATTACTTTGCTGTTAATAATTACCTAAGAATTTGAGGAGTATGAAGCAGGTACATTTATCTCAAAAGGGCATCACAATTTATAATAAGTTTACCAATTTAAAGGATATTGGTAAATTAAATTAAATTACCAATTTAAAGGATATGGAAGGGATTTAATTTGCTAATTATCATTCAATCGATTTTTAGATCATTCGTGATGCTTAGTAACATTTAATGATGATGATTTCTCAGACGCGAGTGTAATAATTACTACATCAATCAAAACATGCCTGACATTATCGTAACTTAAATGTAAAATTATCAGGAAATTTATTTGAAAAAACAAAATAAGAAATATAATTTGAATAACTTTTCTTTATGAAATTATTTGTGACTATAAGTATTTTCTTAGAATTTTAAGAGGTTATGTTAGGTTATTTGAATATGGTAAAGGACACTACAGCTACTTTCCTGAGGAGAAGGCTGCCTTACTGAAGGACTTTCCAAGGGAAACTGGCTCGTATCTCATCTACAAATGGGGAAAATCAACAGTGCAGGCAGCCGTTTCGACTGAGCTCTAATCCGGTCATCGAACTATCAATATTCAGCTGACTTAATCACTTGGCCACTGGTGAAGATTTTAAGATGTCTGGTAGAATTACGTTAAAATTGTAAATCCATGTTATCAACTTAAGTTTTGCAGAAAGTTTGAGTTATGCCTTACATCAGCAAAAGTAACACAACATTTTTGATTCAATTGCTGATTACTCGAAATATTAGCTATTTCCCCCTTTTTTATTAAAAGCATGCAGATGAGAATCGCAAACAAGAAGCAGTTTTAAAAGACATCATAGATAACAAAATGCAAACGTCCCTCACAAATAAAACTTCTACTTTCCGCCAAAAATAAACAGTATATAAAGAACAGGTACAGACAGCAACCAGCCGAACATGTCTGAAACACCGCAAGTGATTGAGGTAATGCTGAACCTAGAAAACTAAAGCTTCTACTCGAATTTGCAAGAACACCTTAGAGGGCAGCTCAAGGGCTTCCTCCCTCTTCACATATCTTCAACCTTTTAAGAGTACTTTTATCTTGCCTAATGAGTGTTGTCTTGCCGCACAGATACTATATGAACACCCATGCCTTCTCTAAGATTTGAATTCGAGACATCGGCACAGTTAACCTTCACTAAGTTAACCTCACTAACCGCTAGCCAAAATCTTTTCAAAACGATATCAAATGAAGAAGGACCACTGTCTATAACAATTTTATTTTTTAGAAAAAATGGGCCATTCAATGGTAATGCAGTTAAGACCAAAAGCTTGCGGTGGTTGTGCCTTTTAAGTTTCAATGATCAACTCTTAAGTAAAATTAGGCAAACAACAACCCTGGGTTAGTTTAAGTTTTAATCAAGACTTAGTAAAGAATTAGCGCCATCTGTTGGCTGAATAATAATGAAAGTTCAAAAATTAAGTTAATATAATTTTGAAAGCGATGGGAATGAGTGGATTGGAATTGCAGTCATTAACGAAACAAGAAAATCTTTGTGAATATGAAAAACTTCCAAAGAATTCAGTCCATCAATGGCAGAAGTTTTTCTGATAATTTTTGCAGACCCCTAGTTACAACTGTGATTAATTTCCAGATATGATTAGCTATCGAAGACTTGTTAATTTCGCGTTTTTGGATATAAGATCCGTGTTTCTCGATATGAAATTTAAACGCTCTGTCAGTTTGGTTAATATATCTCAAACCACGCTGACAAGATATGCTGTACATTCCCCAAAAATTAAAGTCACAAATAGAATCTTCATATCAAACATAGATTTTATTGATAAGCGAGAATATAACTCAAAAATTGAAATTCTGGATAACACGTGCAATTTCCAATCTGATTCCATGGTTGTAAAAGATGTACGACAAGGTCATTACGCTTTTTGTAGCAGTGGAATGTCTTCTTTGATGGCAAGATTCAAATTTTTTAAAGGTTTTTATCAATAATCATGGGAGAAAGTTCTCAGTCAGTGGCACCTGATCACAAGTAATTGAGTTCATTAACAAACAAAAGGTTCTAAGGAACAAATCTTGAAGAGTGAAATACATAATAGTAAAAAAGAACCTTTTATTGGATAGCCTATTGATATGACTTAGCATGTGGGAAGAAAACAAGCAAAAACGTTTACGGTAAACAGTAGTTTCGAAATCAGATTCAGATTAAATATTTTGGGAGCGCTGAATACGAAAATGACATTCATTCTTTACCATCAAGTCAGGATTATTCACAAGGCACAAATTTTAAAACTGTTAGAAATACGAAAATTTGCGAAAATATGAAAATTTAAAATAGACACAAAACCTTTTTTTCTTGTAATTTATTCTTTTCTTTTCTCTTGTACTAGTATTTTTAAAGGAATGGAAACTTGATGGATCTGATAGGGACCGGTGTTCCATTGAGCCGTTCAGTTTTCTAATGAAAATTGCTGTAAATGGGCCTAATTTCCTACTTTATTACATTTTTCCTTTACTGCCATTAATTGCTCTTTAATTTTTAAAAAAAGTGTATTGGGCCCTTGAAACCTCACTCTCTATCTCCTCCCTCTAAATACATGTGTGACAAATTTCCAGCCTTATGGAAGTTGCAGAAAATGAAGTTTGACGAGCCTTCAAATACGTGCTATTTAAGTTTCTAGGCATTAAAAAAGATCCGAACTCTAAAGCAATCGTTGAGAATATGATGCAGCAGTATAAAATTGTAGAGTGTTCCATGAGCTTAGACGTTCGCTTCCTAAATTCACATTTGAACTATTTGCCTGAAAATCCGGGTACTGTTAGCGAAAAGACGGGTGAGAGATTTCATAAAGATATCAAGGGAAGAACAGAAACCATCCTGCGAAGGGGACTACTTCGATGATGGCTGATTATTTCCGGGTGTTATTCCAATATTAATCCTATCAAGAACATAAAAGAAAACTTGAAGTAGAACATGAGCTATCCATGGAGACTTCGACACATGAAATAAAATTCTGTATTTTAAGTACATTTATCAGGACTTAGTATTCTGTGCGTCCTTTTTGGAAACATTGTAAATTCTGTAAAGGGTTCTTATCCTTAAGTTCTAAGTCCTAAACTGGAACAGGGAGCGGAAGGTACGCTATGTTCTGATGTAACTGCTTGGCTGGAGAATAACTGCACGTGAAAGGGATATATTAATAACCCTCCCAAGTCGGGAGAGATACAGAAAGTAAAAGACCACACTTTGGTCGAACTTAACAATCAAATAAATTTAAAACTAAACCTAAAATAGAACTTAAATTAAACTTTGCTTCGCAGAGCAATTCGCGGAAGAAGTCCTCTACCGAAAAGGGTGCGTAGCAAGGTATACTAAATACTACCGCACTTTAATTTGTTTTACAAAGCAATCACGTAGTAAGCACTATGGCTTATAAATTTAAACTGCTAGCTGGTCAGGCGAACGTTGAGCAGCGTGACCGTGATCTGAGGCAAAGCTCTCACACACCGAGAGGTTTCTACCTCTGGCTTAAATAGTGCTTGGCTGAACTTCAAAAATTAGCATAAGCTAAAAACGCGCGCTTCTTCTGACAGGAAGTTGAAGCAGAGAGGAGATAGAAAAGATTTAAATTAAAATAAACTTGGTTAGTTTAACTAAAACCTTACATACTTCCCGCCAGAATTGCGATAGTTAAACTACTTTGGTCCAAACGGACCATGTTGAAAACTAGCAATTCTAAATAGTCGAAAATTTCACTGTTCTAAACTTAGGCCAACTCTTACAAGGCAATATATGTTTGTGTAAAATACAGACGAAATTTTCTGGAACAACAATCTTCAACATTTTTTTTTTCAAGTCTTATTCTTCAAACAGTCTTACTCCTTCCAGCAAAATCTGGAAGGAAAACAACTTTAGTATGACATAATAACAGAATAATTCTAAGTGGTACAAATCCTTTTTTTTTTTTTCTGTGTAATTTTGCACACACACATTATCATTCAAGCACAATTAAATTCTTCCCCCGTATGCTCTCTCACCGGTGTTGGATGTAAAGCAAACCGCCATTGCGGGTTTTTATGTGTTCGGGGGTGTTCAACTCTTCCACCTACAATCGACTAACATTAGTTAGAACTTGACATACGAGACCTGAAAAAAACGCCCTATAACCAGCTAATCCTAAGGTTCTCACTAGCTTTATGTCTAACACTTTAAGTGTATTTGGTGGAGAGCCTAATTAACACTTGCATTCTAAAATAGTGAATCTTTAACTTTTCATGCATACAAATTCGCAGTTTGCACACAACATTCACATTAATATTGCACTTAACGTGCATTGCTAGCATAATATTATTTGTTACATTTCATAACACATTAACAATTTCACAGCAATCCTGAAATGCAAATAGAAGTTAAATTTCTAAGCTTACAGAAATATAGGTTAAATTTCTAAGCTTACAGCAAGTGCTTCCTATTCCTTTCTCAAGGTACTTTCTTGAAATATCAAATTACATTGAATTAATAGTCTACAGACTAAATCGTGTTTTTCAATTTTCCGAATTTTCATTCTAGACATTTTACAAGTCTTTAGACAAAGCGTCGTACAAAATCATTTAGTTAACATATTCTTTTCAGCAATTCATTGCTTTTACAGAATTAATCTATTTACAAAATTAAGTAATTTTAAATCTTTAAGAATTACAATTTCTTTTAACAAAACATTTTACTTTCCATATGAGAACTTATCGCTCACTTGGCGTAAAAGTCAACCTCGCTTGAGGTAAAATCAGTCCTGCAACTTGCAGTATACTCAAAAATTAACTAAACTTTTGAATACGAAATTGTACTTATCTTATTATGATCGTCCATCCTTTTCTTGGCCCAATCTTTAAAACTTGAGTAAGTTGTGGCCTGGTTCAGTTTCCTCGTTTTTCGTTGTTCTTTCGGAGCCTGCTCGTCTCTTTTTCTTTTGAAATTCCGTCGTTGTATCCTCGGCAATTTCCTTTGTAGAGGAGGTTGCTCCGCTGGACGTTTGGTGGACTGGGCCCTTCTCTCCTGGGCCCTTGCTCGTTGCTTGTCCTGGTTCCTGCTGTATTCGGGAAGTTGATTCTCAGGCTGCAATCGACGTTTCTTGCTTCTCAGGCACCTGTCCGATGATTCCACAGTTCTTTTGGATACATTGGGCTTCCCTTGCCCATTCTGCTTTCTTCTCTTGGTGCGCTCGTAATTCCGTTCGTAGATTTGTTCACCTGCATCGTGAGACTTTCTTTTGAAACCACCTTTTTGGTTCTTATTTCTTTGTTGGGGGGGAGCTTTCTTCTTCTGACATTTCGATGCCGTTGTAGCTGGTTCCTGCTGTTTTTGCTGACGTATATCTTCCTGGCTAGTCGATTGCCTCGGATCCTGAAACGAATCTTTAAATACAGCCATTTTGCTGCGATTATAGAACGGTTTTATTTGGTCCACATTCGCTTTGAGCGTTTGACCATCATTTCTTTTTAATATAACCACTGCCCCCGTAATTTGTTCAATTGTGAACGGGCCTTCAAAACGCGGAAAAAATTTCCCCACCTTTTCCTCTGGGGCATTTGACAAGTTGTGTTTAATCTTCAACACTTCATCTCCCACATTGTACTTGACCTCTCTTCTTTTTAGGTCATAGTACAATTTCTGTTTTCTTTGGGCCATTTCTATATTTTCCGTCGCTTCCCGTATTAACTTTTGTATATCACTCATTTTAAATTCTTCTGCCCTTTCCTGTACAAAGAACAGTTTATCTAGGGGGGTCAAGATCTTTCTTCCTAAGAAGAGTTCAGCGGGTGTTTTTTGTGTAGTATCGTGTTTGGCGGTCCTAAGGGCAAATGCAAATTCATTTATATGGCTATCCCAGGTAGAGTGATAGTTTTTCACATAACTACGAATTATTTTCACTACATTTCTATTCACCCGTTCCGCTATGTTTGACTGCGGACGATACGGGACCATCTTTAGATGACGTATGCCCAGTTTTGCACACATTTCCTCAAACATTTTACTAACAAACTGAGGACCATTGTCTGAAATAACTTTTAGGGGCGCCCCGTATTTTAAAATATACTTATTTAGAATTGAATCTACTACAATTTTTGCAGACGCGCGTTTTAACGGAATTAACTCTAACCATTTGCTAAAATGATCCACTATAACTAAAAGATATCGGCTTTTATTAACTTTACTTCGAGGGTAAGGTCCAAGTAAATCGATGCCTATTATTTGATTTGGGAATTCTGATTTAATACTATTTAGGAACCCGGCCGGGCGGAAATTAACATAATTATTTAATTGACATGTTGGGCACGACTGGACATACGCCCTAGTAAACTTTTGCAGTTCTGGAAAGAAAACTGCCTCGCGAACTCTCTGAACAGTTTTTCTTATACCTAAATGAGCCGAAATGGCACAATCATGCAACTCTTCTAATACATTCAACCTCATGCTAGCTGGGATAACCGGTCTATATTCATGATTCTCATTAGTAGCTTTCGTATAGAATAACAGTCCGTCAATTAATTCGTAATTTTCGGCCCTATTTCTTATCGGCACAATATCCGGATGATTGAAATTCTCAGGGTCGGCCAAATAATTGTATATATTTTTGAACTCCGGATCTTTTTTGAGTTCGGCTATTACTGTTTCACGAGAATCTAATACTTTGGATGTTAACATGGCTATCTTAATTACACTTCCATTTTCATCTAAGTTAATTCTGCTTAAAGCATCTGCCACAACATTTTCTTTTCCCGGCGTATGTTTAATTATTAGGTTATATTCCTGTAATTTGAGAGCCCACCTTATTAATCTGGGTGATAAATTTTTTCCAGAATAGAGTCTAGTGACCGCCGCGTGGTCGGTATATACAGTTACTGGAGAACTTCCAAAGAACACACGAAATTTCTGTACTGATGCTAACACTGCGAGAGTTTCTCTCTCTGTTGCGGAATAGTTTCTTTGGGTTTCATTTAATGTTCGGCTGAAAAAAGCCACGGGCTGACCATTTTGGGAAAGCACTGCACCAATCGCGAAATCTGAAGCGTCCGCTGAAATCTCTAATCCCTTATCCCCTTCTGGAAATTTTAAGACGGGAGCTTGAGTCAATGCGTCTTTCAATTTTTGAAACGCCAAGTTGGCTTCTGCTGACCACGAAAACCTAGCTTTTTTTCTTTTCAACTTTAGCAGTGGCTCAGCTATTTTTGCAAAGTCTTTAATGAAAGCCCGGTAATATGAACACATCCCGAGAAACGACGATAATTTCTTCGCTGTTTTAGGAACAGGATAATTTCTAATGGCTACTATTTTTGACTGATCCGTTTCGATTCCCTTTTGGGAAATTTTAAATCCTAAATAACGTAACTCTTTTGCGGCAAATTTACATTTAGACGCATTTATCTTTAAACCAGCTTCGTTTAACAATGAAAATACTTTTCTTAAATCTTGTAAGTGTTGTTCTAGAGTACTACTCGTAATTATAATATCGTCTAAATATATGAAAGTGCTTTTACCAAGGACTGGTCTTAAGACGATGTCCATACATCTTTGGAACGTTGCCGGCGCGCCGGATAATCCGAACGGCATTCTAAGAAATGCGTACGTACCAGATTTCGTTATGAACGCGGTTTTGTGTACGTCCTCGGGTTTTACCCCAATCTGAAAATAGCCACTCGTGAGATCTAATGTAGTCATGTATTTTGTAGACGAAATATTTCGAATAATTTCTTCAATTATCGGCAACGGATATACAGGATATTTTGTAACTGAATTTAACTTGCGATAATCTATAGCAAAACGCCACCGCTTCGGGTGCGTAATCGGGTAATCATTATTTTTCTTACACAGGACAACGGGGCTAGCATAACTGCTAGAAATTGGCGTGATGATTTTATTCTTTAACATCTCTTTAATATGATGTTCAATTATTTCCTCTTTTGTCCTATCATATCTATATGGCTTTTGCCTAACTGGCTGAGCGTCCCCCGTGTCAATGTCGTGGTTCACCACCTGCGTAAAGCCTGGTACATCACTAAATAAATTCGCAAAGTGACTTACCAGACCTTGGATTTTCTCTTTTTCCTCTGCTTGTAAATGTTCCAAGTCCAGCTGCGGGGGCTTATCATTCTTCGCTTCAATTGGCTTCATATTTAATGTTAGTTCTCCCCCCTTGAAATCAATTTTTGCTTCTGCCAAACTAAAAAAGTCCACACCTAGAATAATACAAGTCTGCAGGTTACGCACAATATAAAACAGGATTCTTACCTGTTCGTTGTTGATACGCACGAACAATGGTACTTTTCCTAAACAGCTACATTTTTCTCCTTGGGCCGCTATGACATCCGTGTCTCTTGCACTAAAAATTCTGTAACGTCGAAAGTGCTTCTTAAAGAATCTTTCCGATACGAAGCTGCTTTGGGCTCCTGTATCCAAGAGGGCTGTCGCCGGTATGTTGTTGATTAGAACTTCAATCTTCGGCAAACTCAAATTCTTAACGACCACGGTGTTTAAATTGATTTTGGAAGGGTTTTGCGCTGCTTCGGACTTCTTCACCTTCCTCGAAGAAATCCCTCTTAGTTTAAATTCTTTTTCTTCTGGTTGCCCTCGGAATCTTTGCTTGTTCTTCTATTAAATTCCCTTCGTTCGCCGCTCGCTTTAGGAGACACATCTTTCTTCGGCCATTGCTTCGCCTTATTCCCGTAACTTTGATTTTGCTTTTGCTGCGGTCTTGGCGAACTCCACTGACTTCTTCGCTCAAATTGGCGTCGTCGTTCGTTGTCGGCTGTTCTTCGGCTTTCAAATTGTACCGCGAGCTCAAATAATCTGTCTAATGTTGTTGGATTTCTTAGTTCGATGAAATCTTGAACTTGGGGCAGTAGCCTAGGAAGTATAACTTGAATAATTTCAGGATCCGGGCGACTTCCATACAAAAGCTTGAAAACTTGAATTTTTCTCAAAATAAAATTAGACAAATCTTCTATTCTTTCTTGATATCGGCTAAACAGTTCAGCTTCCAATCTGGCTCGATCTCGCACCACGGGAAATGCTTTCATCAAGGAATTCTTGAAATTTTCATACGTGTATGTGGGGCTTCCTGGTTCCCCCAAGAGATTCTTTCCGATGCACTTGAACCAACTTAGCGCTTGGCCCTTCAAAGCGCTGGTAGCGAGAGCAACTTTCTGAAATTCGTGGACTGGATATAGCATGAAGTGGGAGTCTAGCTTTTCCAGGAAATTGATTACGGTTGTCTTGCCGTTGGCTTCATGGCTGCTCGCATGGTTTGTACGATATAGCCGAATCCTTCTATGCCAGGAGGTGCTATCTCAGGATTCTGGACAGGTACAGCAGGTGTCTCAGGTTCGTATTCTTGTTTTCGAGGCCATCCTCTTCTTTCAGTTCGGGCGCCACTATCAGGACTTAGCATTCTGTGCGTCCTTTTTGGAAACATTGTAAATTCTGTAAAGGGTTCTTATCCTTAAGTTCTAAGTCCTAAACTGGAACAGGGAGCGGAAGGTACGCTATGTTCTGGTGTAACTGCTTGGCTGGAGAATAACTGCACGTGAAAGGGATTTGAAATCCTCTTTTATCAAATCACTATTAATAACAAACCTCCCAAGTCGGGAGAGATACAGAAAGTAAAAGACCACACTTTGGTCGAACTTAACAATCAAATAAATTTAAAACTAAACCTAAAATAGAACTTAAATTAAACTTTGCTTCGCAGAGCAATTCGCGGAAGTTGGCCTCTACCGAAAAGGGTGCGTAGCAAGGTATACTAAACACTACCGCACTTTGATTTGTTTCACAATGCAATCACGTAGTAAGCACTATGGCTTATAAATTTAAACTGCTAGCTGGTCAGGCGAACGTTGAGCGGAACAACCGTGATCTGAGTCTAAGCTCTCACACACCGAGAGGTTTCTACTTCTGGCTTAAATAGTGCTTGGTTGTACTTCAAAATTAGCATAAGCTAAAAACGCGCGCTTCTTCTGACAGGAAGTTGAAGCAGAGAGGAGATAGAAAAGATTTAAATTAAAATAAACTTGGTTAGTTTAACTAAAACCTTACACATTGTCTTAGAGTAAGTTAAAAAAAACAAATGTTTCAAGCCTATTTTAAGTCTCATATATTCGCAATTTTTCTACCTTTTACAAATTTTGAAAGTTGCGGTTTCCGAAAACCGTGACGTCGCTGGGAAAAATGAACGTCATTTGCGGATTGTATTAAAATTACATAGAAATCAATTAACGAAAGTTAAGAAACGTGAAGCAACCCACATTCATGTACTACAGTTGTACGCACAACTAAGAGAATTTGCTAATTACACCTATTTTTAAGAAAGATATTGAACGAAATGTACTAATTATGCCACCGGAAAATTATACAAATAAATTTGAATATGTTCAGAGTCGAATATGTAACATATTCGTACGTGTCTTCGGAGATAAGTTTGTGAAGGAGTTATAAGCTCACGAGGCGTTTTCGACGATTTGTGTGCTCGTATTTCTTCATACCATTCGCTATGTTTCTCAGAAAAACTGGGTAAATTTTGTAAGGCATCAGATGAAATGAATAGCTACAATCCTATAGCTTGCTGAATAAGGTAGAAAATTCTCGGCAAATTGGAAGAAATTCAATCACAAGCGCATGTGGCTACAGAGCTCAGTGTAACGCTGATGGTCGTCTGCATTTTAAGCAAACAGTTTCCGCCTATTTGATCAATATCGAGAAGACCTGTGCAAGATCTACCAAGATTCACAACGATGATATAAGGATGCTACGCAGAACTACTACAGTTTCAAAGCTCTCACATATGCTGCATATACTGCCCCTGAAACCCGAATTTCATTGCCTACAGTTGCCCGAAGGTTTTATAAGATAATGCTGTATGCCAGAAGACTCGTTGTTTGCACCCCGCTCACTGCAGTATACAAGGGAGCGCATTTATTATGGCGCAGACAACATGCGCTTTGGACCAAACTTCAGTGCAGCACCATCTGTTTTACATATAAGTCAAGCTTCAGCTTGGACACCGATTCTCCGCTTATTTGTATCTGGGAAGAGCCGGGAACACGATACTTCCCTTCCTTCATCAAGGAAGAGGATCGTTTCAGTATTGGAGGTGCAAT
Source organism: Stegodyphus mimosarum (assembly GCA_000611955.2). NCBI lineage: Eukaryota > Metazoa > Arthropoda > Arachnida > Araneae > Eresidae > Stegodyphus > Stegodyphus mimosarum. The sequence continues at coordinate 45,711 of KK112597.1, forward strand.
GTTTAGTCAGGCATCATGTTGCCGCATACTCGTGATGTGTTTAACAAAGTCTTCCTGTCTGCTATGAGGTATAGAGAGGAGATCTTAGATCTTTTCAGAGTGGTCCTGGGTCTCTGTTAATGGATGACAGCACTCGTTCACAAAGGACTCAGCTGGTCGACGATTATCTGAAAGCGAGAATATTCGTCGCATGATTCGCCAGCCAGGAGAAAAACCGTTGTGTTGACGAACAAAATGTTGCGCTTATGATCACGTGGTGAGCCAGAGTCAAGGAATCTAGTGAATAGTGAAAGAGAGGCTAACGCCAGAGAAGAAGAACACAAGCTTTGTCGGGGGGGGGGAGAAAATCATGCGCCGATATGCAAAAGTTAAGTAAGAATGAAAGATAATTGTAAAACAAAAAAAATAAAAAATGTCCGGGGGCTAGGTGAAAGACTCAAGTCAGAAACCATACAAATTAGAAAAGGAACAGCCAAAAATGTGGGGTTGGGGGTATTGGAAACAGAAAAATTCTGCCATAATAATAGGAAGATCAAACAACAGGAAATCTAAGTTGCTAGTTACTATTATTTACGAGTATATCATTGAATTCTTCAGTCATTTGCAGTAAGACTAGAACTTGTCGATAGTATTATCACAGTTCTTTAATGGGTTAATAGATATTTTAAAGACTGTCATAACCATATTATTATTTTTAATACATTATTTTTCCAAAATAGATCAAACTTCAGTCATGACATATAAGTCAAATATGGCATGGTTATTGGAGACATTTGCATTATTGATACTATTGATAGACTTATTGTTACCATTATTTTCAATTCTGTTGTGGGTATTTTTGTTAGGTTTCACTAGGTGAATATGATTGGAATTAGTTGCAGCAGCTGGTGATTTGTCCTTGGTATCGCCCGAATTTTCACAGGCTTGAGATGCAAGGGTTCACCTAGGCCGGGCTTGTCTAAAGCTGACTCCGGATTTAAGTGTAAATCTCTTCTGCTTGGTGTATGAAAAATTTGAGCAACCCCTGTAGGAAGCAAGGAGTTCGCATTCTCCGCAGGTGGGATGTTCGATCCTTCTTTCTTCGGGCTATATTGTGTCCAAGAGAGCCCTTGACACATTTGGAATTAAGGTAACAATTTTTGGAGGAATGTGACAGTTGTGTCACTCAGATACTTGATGTTTTGATATTTATTTTTCGATCTATAGGAAGAAGTGCACGATACATCATAGATTCTTTCATTTCCGTCACTAGGAAGAAATCTGCGTTAGAAAAAGTGGCATAGGTGCTCTTGTACAGCTCTTAGCTAGTTGGGTAACCTTCTGAACAGTAAACCCTTACTTTGCATAGCTTTTTGAATTCGACCATATTGCATGTGTGAGTGTAAATCTATTAATAATATTTTAATTGGTCTTTGACATTTAGGATTAATTAGATAGTGATCCAAAAACAACACAGTTAACGGTGAATTAATTAAAATTCTCCTGGCAACTGACGCACGCCGTTAAGGCGGCACAGTAATTTAACATCTGTCATTTGAGACAGAGTCTCTGCAGAAAAGGTTTCAATAGGCTTGATCCTTATAGGGAGAGTACTAGAAGGTCTCTCTTTGCACGTAGGATTACTAACGTTAGAATTTACAGTAGTAACAAAAACATTGAAATCATGAACCTTTGCTTTTTCGTTGAGGTTTAAGACATCGAATGTATTGGAAGTTTCAGTACATTTAGCAGCATTATCGCTCTTTAAGTGTTTGGCCATTTTTGACGACGGAATAAATCCATCATTAACTACTTTAGCACTAACTACAATATTTTTCTTTTTAGTCTTAGTGCTATTAAGAGTTTTGACAACATTAGCGGTAGTATTAACATTACGTTAAGGGGGAACAAAGCCTGTAAATCTAATAAAACTCTTAAATTTAATAAAACTCTGGTACTCATTCCTTTGGAAGGCCATTTGCTCGTTGGCTTTCTTGGCCATTTTCGTCAGTTCTTCGAGGAAATACCTTTGAGTATCCTGTCGAGGTAATTCGTGCTTCTTGGCACATTAGATTCCACCTTCTAAGTTAGTAATTTCAAGAGCCATTCAATCATTATGCTTTGCATAGGTCGGATATTTTTATATGAGTTATTTCATACAGGCGACTCCAGCCAGATCTAAAGCAGTGTTAGCTGCGGTGAACCTGTGCCTGCGGTTCGAAAGTTGCCCACA
>KK112597.1:47939-81753 GCA_000611955.2 Stegodyphus mimosarum
CCCTACCCTACCATCAACCATTCGCAGAGGACTTTCGATTCTCCGTATATTTGGAGGGCCTCTTGCTTAACACACACTTCATACATCCATACCTTCTACGAGATTCGAACCTGGACCCATCGGTGTAGCAGTCTGTGTCACTAATCATCATATAAGCTAGGTGGCATATCTGATATTACAGTCAAGCAAGTGAGATAACTCGAAAAAAGAACAAGGATTTCAAGAAAGATTGCGCAGTCAGCCAGAGTATATATGGGATTTTTTTGCAATTCTTATTTCCCAGACATTCATCTTTCGTTACAGGAACTCTTGCTCTTCCTCTTACTCTTGGTCCTTCTATATGATGGGCCTTGATTTTTTTATCACGGAAGTAACTCAAGCGAGTTTTCAGAGTAGTTGTGCTACAGTATTGGATGTAATGGAACATTTTAGCAGACTTATCTTCATCAATACATTAACAGTAAAATATAATTATTTATGAATACACCTTTATGATGAATAACGGACAGCTTCCAACGCCGATGAGAAGACTATATAGGGAAATTGAGCCAGGAGTTTAAGCTGAAACATAGGCTGATTTGCAAGTGGCTTTTCTCTAACCACTATTTGATACAGTGAACAATCAAAAAATGCAATTGTTCGTTTACGGTATCCTTCTATCAGATTCATTTTTACTCATGTTAAAAATGAAATACTTCATAAGTTACATGACTCGCAGTTTCGGTTATACTTCGTTTTCCCTCACGGATTCATTGATTTTGCTTTCTAATGCTCAGTGATTTAATCCCTTGTAAGATAGAAGCATTCTAATAGCGAATAATTTCGAGTATCATATTCCAACAAAAGTCATTTTGATAGTTACCGAAACCATTTTGGCTATTGTTTTGCGTGACATCTATACGTACTAATAGAATAAAGAACTCTTTTTTCCAATGGATTTAAAATGCATTTTTTCCTAATGTTTTTACATATGTATGTATTTTATCTTCGGTAACTCAAAAACGATTATCTGCGGAGAGCTGAAATTTTGTATACGGGCTGCCATAACATCTAGTTGAGTATCTCTCTGTTTTTATTACAACAGACAATATCAAAAGTACATTATATACATGTATAAATGTTTTAAATACTAACCCCATAAAAGGTTCTATTTGAAACATTAAACAAACATTGATTAATATATTTTGTCGTTTTTAATTTAATAGTTTACACCGTTTTTTACACTTTCTTCTCTTTCCTAACAAAAGTTTGGTTTACATCTTTAGGCTTAATATTTTTTCTCTTTTTTTTATTTTTAATATATATAGATCTCATTTTTAGCCCTACGCAATTTTCCCTCCTATAGAATAATCTTTTAAAAGATCATTTCTTTTTGAACTAAAACTTTGTATATATGTATATACGCATTATATATATAGGTACATTCTCATCTTCCTTACTTGCCTTTATTTTCATAATCTTTGTTTATAGCTTTCCGATAACTGTTATCGGAAAGCTATAATAATTTCTTTAAATAAAGAAATTGTTCATATTTGAAAAAGTCACATTTAAAAAAAATTAATTTTGGACATCAAATGAAATTTAACTTCTAATCCGGTCTTCCGTATTCTATAGTTATGTTTGGAGAAGTTTAATACTCCTTATGAAAGAACTAAAATTATAAAAAACTTGATTCCTGTATGTCCAAAATTTTCCGGAGTATTTTATTTCAAATTTTTCAGTTTTTTGCTTGTGCTCTTAATCTTTTGCTAAGTCTCAGAATCAAACGACGGATGACACATGAAGGGCACATTTTGTCAGCCGACGGATAAAAATGTTTTTGTTAGGGAAAAAATAAAATCTGCATCTACAACAAAATCATGCTAAAAAGTCTTATTCCTTCTGGATCAGGAATTGAACTAAAGGTACAGTGGTTCTCATTTTTTAAGTTAACTATTAATACGAAATTCGAGGTTTTATGATTGAAAAAGTGAAATACTTTGATCTTATTTAAAATTCGAATAATATTCTAAACAAATTAAAAACAAAATTACTCAATTAAAATTGAACTCATAAAATGAGATTGAAATTATACAGGTAATACGTTTTTAAATTCAAGTTTCAATTATATCGCTTTCCCATTTGCATACATTTTTTGAACAGCCCCTTGAAACAAGTATAAACGCCGCTTTAAAGCAGTGATAAATAAACATAAACTACCGTTCTTTTATGAAAAATCAATAATTTCTCCTGAAAAACGTATTAGCCCTAAAACAACATTTTATCCACTCTTTCATTTATTACAGTTTCTAAAAGAAAACCGGTGTTCGTTGGAAACTTCAGTGCTTTAGGAAAGAACTTCTCTGTAAACAAGAAACAAAAACAAAGTTTATGCTTACTTCAAGTAAAATATTCCAGACAGTTTATAGCTCACCCGTCTCTATTTTTACTCCTCCATAAATTATTGAGTAATAGATATGATCAATCAGATAATCCTCTGTTTCTGCTTAAAACATACACAGGAATGTAATAATTATAATAAGCATATATCAAGAAATATTTAATTAAATAAAAATCAAAATAAAAAAAATTCTGAAAGCTTTCAGATTTTACATTACACCCAAAGGATTTTTTTAACGTTTCTGTGTTACCTCCATATATTAAATATCATGCTCGTTGCACTTAAACCATAAAATTCAGTTCAACAACAATATCGCAAAATAATATTTAATTGAGCATATCTTTAGAATTTTCAATACACAGTATCGCGCGTTGGAGATAAAAATGTTTTTTTTTCCTGTACACTGTTGCCACTGCTCGTTTTGAAATTGTTTGTTGAGTTTCTTAATAAAAAATTCGTTAGTTACAAAATATGAAATCGATAATAAAATAAATTCGAAATTCCAAATTTGGGTTTCCAGATATTTGGAGGAGGATTACATTATACAAAATTTGATGGCTCTAGGTACCGTTATTTTATCATAATGCGAGAAATATACATACATTTATGCAGATTCGTCCTTATTTAATTTCCTTAAATATAACATATATAATATTTGGTGGCAACAATTTGAAAAATGATACGGACATTTACAGTGAATCAACGAAAAATACCAAAAAGAAATTAATAGCCCTTCTGAGCTAACGCTCCTTTGGGCTAACAAAAGAAAATATAAAAGGATTCAGCTTTTAAAATCACACCATAGGATTTTTTGAGGTTTTTTTGTTCTCGCCGAGCATCGCAGGTAACCAATCTGTTCTTGAACTCACTAGGGCTAACATATTTCTTTTTTGTCTTCTTTTGTTATTAAGCATCGCTTTCTTGCCACACAAAATTCAAGAGCAAAACCACAAATATTTAAAAACAGCATATCATTAAAATTCCTGATGGAGTATTATGGGTTGTCATATATCTTTTTATATTTCTTCTAAAACTAGCTTTCAAGTGGCGAACTTATTAAAAGAGTTATCACGAAAAAAAAAAAACATAGTGATTTCAATGAATCCAACTAGTGTCACTTTATAAAAATATTTAATACTTCTGATCAGACATCTCGTGATTTAAATGCATTTTTATTGAAATCAATGGGATTAAGACTAGAAGAAGTATTCTGAGGAACTGCATTTATTGGTTTTCAATCACTTTTGTTTGCTCCTCAGTAACAGAAAGAATAGTTTTTAAATTAAATACATGACGCCTTACTGAATGGCCAAATGCTGAGGCGTGGAGATGCTAATTGATCTATTTGATATAGTTGCAACACATTGCTTTCGAATAACCAGATTTGTGTATTAAAGCTGAACGATGAATATCTTACATTTTGCCGAATAGGAAGTATGCTCGCTGGGTATAAAAATATTTTATTTCAAAAAATGTTGCTATTGCTGGCTTTCAAATCGCTGAGTTTGTTAAACAAAATTAAAATCGTTAAATTCGTACAATATATGAGATAAATAAAAATCACATTCGAAATTTAAAATTCAGGCTTTGAAGTGTCCGTGATCGAGTGGAGAACTACGTGTATTCAAAATTTTGGTGGCTCTAGGTGCTTAACTTTCGAGAATTGCGAGGAACATATATACATACATACAGAATTTTTAATTATTTAATTTTTTTTAATTATTTAACTTTTTTTTAGTTAGTAGTTTGAAACTGGCGCCTCAGGCAGCAGTTTTATGCGACGCCCGAAGACATCTCAGTTAGGGTAATGCGAAGATTTCAAGATTTTAGTTATTTGAAAAACGAGTTTATATTATACACTTCCATTAAAGAGTAATGTGAATATCATGCCAGAGAATCTATGAATAGAACTAATTAATTTACGATGTCATCTAAATCTTCTGCAAATATTTGAGAATGCGGATTTGATTACCTCGTTTTCGTACTTGTCAAAAATAAATACGCTCAGTTACAGATTTTTGCATCGAGAATAACGCCTCCCTTTAATGTATTCGTCAATATGTGAGGCGCCATTTTTTTTAATTGAAAATTAGTAAGAAAAGATTCCGATTAATTGATAACCATGTACAAATCGGGACAAAAATAACTTCAAGAAATTTCTCCTTAAGGCTAAAACTTTATCAAAATATAAACCCCGTCAAGTGCTGTAGTAAGAAATAAATTTAGATACAAACATCTGCATTTTTATTTATGAATAGAAGAAATTTTAATAAATAACAGAAAGGTTGCTGTTATTAATTCTTAAGTTTTATACCACTTGGAAAATGTTCTGTGAAAACTTAAGAAGTTTCCATAATTTGTTTATTTTTAATTTAAATTAAATCAAGTTATTCATTGACTAATTAAACGTATAAGAATTATTTGAAAGAAATGTCATTCTAAAAATTTAATATTTTTCTGCCAATATATTTCAAATAAAAAGTGTAATCAACAAAGAATATCTTACAGGTAACCAAACTTTAGATTTCAGATAGAAAAAAAAATATAAATTTGAATTTTTTCCTTTGAGATATTGTTATTATTGTTTATGCATGTTTTAATAAATATTTAGTAAGCAAAATTTATTTAAAATATTTTTTATTTTGTTAATTTTTTTCATTTTCTTGAAAAAATTTCTAAAATTATCTAAAAATAAAAAGTGAAAGCCCGTCAGCATATAAGCATTCTGTACCGCGCCACGCGCATAGGGAAAAATCTGTACTTGTGATTGGACATACTTAAGCGTGGAAATTATCTTTCCTTTTCTTTGAAACGAAAAAAATTTAGCTGCAGCGTTCTGCACGTGGCTTCCTGTTGCAAGGAATAATAAAATTATAAAATCTTTCAAAGATGCTGTTAATATCAGAAACAGTCTTAAGCGCTTAGATTATATAAATAGCTGAGTTTATGAATTTAGTGCAAAACCAAAACACGACGATCTCGATCCAAATGTAAAGGCCCTGTGTGCTATTAAGTACATTATTATTATGCAATTTTGTTGCATTCTGTTTCTTTCACATTGGAGGAATTGTTTAATTTGCAAATGTTATGTTATTTCATTATTAATGTCCATGTCTTTCACATTTCTAATATTCTTTTGCCTTAAATGAAAGAAAAACGTGCATTCAGTGTTGTCGCTGAATTTAATACACGTGTATAAAGAAAAGAAACCTCCTTCTCTAACAAACACTATTTTTATGCAAAGGTACAAAAGATGTTAGACATCAAAAATTGGCAGTATTCATAAAGTAAAATATTATTCAGTGTAAGCCATGTATCTCTCTATTTCTCTGTTCCAAATCTATATTAATCTAATTTCAAAAATAAATTTTACATTTCAGACTGAGTATAAATATTGTGAATTTACTGTGTACTAAGTTAGCCCCCAACATCATTTTTGCTATTTCCGAAAACTGATTATATTGCTTTCGTAGACTGCATCTTCTGAGAATGTTATACAATGAATTAATAATCACAACACCTTTAAAAAAAGGATTTTAAATTAAGAAAACATTTATTAAAAATCTATGCAATTAATACACATTTACGGAAACTTCCCTTTAGACCAGAAATTAATACACATTTACGGGAACTTCCCTCTAGACATGAAGAAATAACACTTTTTCTCTCTAGGAAAAAAATCGCTACTTGTTTTATATTAAATTCACCACACTACAGTGATGTAATCTCATAGAAAAAAAATACAATGCACGTAATAATGTTTCGGTACTGCTATTAAAATGTAAACAAACTGTATGTAAGTGTACCCTCGAGCCCCAACAAAGTCAAGGCGTTCCTAAGCGTAGAAGAAATAATGACATCAAAACCCAAATCCAATCACGAGGAGTGATTTTTCCCCATGTACGTAGTGCGGTACAGAACGCTTATATGCTGCTCGTCAGCTGCTATTAGATTGTGGATTCGGCCAGTATGCAAGTTGAGATCGAGATAACTTTTTGAATAATACATCGCGATAAAATTCGATGGCAACAATACGAAAATCGGCTCTAATACAAAAGTGAATTTTCGGGCCTAAAATGTTGATGTAGGCAGCATACAACCTCCCGCCCATTTCATGTTTTAAACAGCAACCAGCTTTAAGCAAAGTATCGCATCCGGTTGAACGTTAGTGAACAAAATCTGATTGTTGTTCCAATAGATAGATAGATCTATAGTATAAAATTGCGCATAGTATTTCATGCGGTATTATTGGCCTTGTGCAGAAAGTTGTTTTTCTAGATTTATATCAATGTACTCAAATATTTTCCCATTTTTTTTATTAAAAACTGTATTTTAACTGGCAGTTAAATAATACATAATTTAATTGATTTTTAATTAAAGGAAATTAAGTACTTATAATAATTTAAAATAAACATTTTGAAATGTTGTCCAGCCAGAACAGTGGTTAAGTACACTGACTGCTGTACCGAAGGGGCACTGCTTAAGTCTTCTCGAGAGGAGATACCCTCAGACCCGTTCCCCCAGGATGATCTCCATCAAAATTGAGGGCAGGGCTGAGCAAAGTCGTATTATCACCTGTATAGTGTTCAAGGTTGTTGCCAGCGACAGGTATAAGCTTGCATTTCTAGCCACGATGAATTTCGTGGGCGTGTGCTGATTTTACTGTCAGACAAGTGAGATGAGTTACAACACACAAAAGCATAAGGACAAGGGACAAAGCAAAAGGGAGCAAAGCATACAAGAGAATAACAGCCAGGTCAAACTACCAGTGTTTAACGACGGTTTTTAGAGGAAACCGTCGTTAAACACTGGCAGTTTGACCTGGGTATCTCTGGATCTGGTAGCTCTGGATCAGTTAAGAAGTTAAACACTACACGTTTCTAACTTGTTATTTCCTTTTGTGGCTCATTATCATCAACTATGCAGGAGAATAACAAACTCTTTTTATTTGCTTGTACGAAGTAAAAAGGAAGTATAGTAATCGCGAAAAATTTCTGTTATCATATTTCAACGAAAATATCCCATTTGACAGGTACCGAATGTAATTTAATGCTGTTTTTTCATTACATCTGTACGTAAAGGCAAAATAAAGTATCTTTTTGCCCCAAAAAATTATAAAACTGATTTAAATGGATTTTGAACAGAATTTTTCATAACGTCTGCGCGTATATACGCATGTATGTATGTATGTATCTCGCATAGCTCAAAAACGAGTACTCTCAGTTAAATTTTGTATATAGGACTGCTATAACATGTGCACTTCCTATTTCGGTTGCAATCGGCCCCCCAAAAGTATATATAGTATATATATATATATATGTATATCCACTCTGTTACTCGGCTCAGAGATCTCAGTTTCTTTATTCTTGTATGTTTGCAAATTGTGGATTTTTTGCTTTGTGCATTTAAAAATTATTGAATTATGTTGTTCTTATCATCCGTTTAAGGATTTTATGCCTTTAGTAAATCTGTACGCAATATTTATAGAATTATTAACAATTTAGAAGTTGTTTAAGTGAGGCTAAGCCTAATTATTTTTAGCATAGCAGCCATATTTGTTTACATTTGAAACTTAGCAGAATAGTGGATTTGTTGCCAATCTAGAGAAACTAAGCTTCGCAACAACAAAGATAACGCCTTCTTTTTTTATTGCGAATTAAATCATACTTAATCCATTCTGGAAATTTATTCGGGGAAATAAGAGTTTAAGATTTACTTCGTAATTTCTAATATAGATATTTTGAATTTTTATGTATTTTTGCCTTGTCGCGAAGTGTAAATTGAATTAATTGAATGAGAAATACTGAATCGCCTGTGAAAAATTGTTTCTTTTTTTTTTTTTTGTTTGTTTAAACCCTGATACATGGTTTTAGATTTATTATAGTATTGGAACAGAACATGTGGCAACGATTAGATAATCGTTCAGTTGATATAATTTTTTGTGCATTCAGAGTTATAAAATGAATGGGATGTAACGCTGTTAAGTGAATCTAGCGCCAGAGTGTGGCTACGGCAAACAAATATAGCAAATGTTAAAGAGTGTATTTATTCTGTTATGGTTTATGCGCTATCGAAGTAGATTTAATTCAATCCAATTAGTTTAAATGAAAGGCAAGAAAAAATGCGTGTAATTTAATACTCCGTACAAGGAAAGTCGTGCACGTCTCAGATTTTTTTTATTAACATATCTGCATTACAAGACTTTTTAAATTCTGCCAATGAAATGGTATTATAAAATTCATTCTCTTCTAGTTCTTGCTATAAATAAATATCATGTCTAGATGTAATAGAAATCGTCTTAATACCTGCTGCGGTATTTTAAATTAAATTCGTATTACAGTATTTCTATATTTTTGCACGAAAGTTTGTTAAGAGTTCCAACTAAATAACCAGTCCGGTTTATCACAAACAGCCAAAAATATAATATGTTATTATCAATGATGATTGCATATGTATCATATATATATGCATGCACGAGTTTTAAGTGCAAAATATGAAAAGTTTTGGATTAAATCTTAACATATTTTGCGCAAAAATCTGCTCAGAGCTTTGTGTACAATCTCTCAATCTCTTTTGTCTCTCAATTTTAGCCCAAATTTAGTATGTTGCTCATATTAATGTGAAGTATTAAATACTAAGACTATAAAGTTTTGGAACATATTTTAATATAGTGTTTCATAAAGAACTGTTATAGGCTTCAAGTAAAGTACCATTTCCGGTTGTCCAAATTTTATTCAAAGTCTAATCAGCTCTATATGAATACAGAAAGCTTGAACACGGAACCAAAATTTTTTGGAAATTTCATATAAGAGTTATCGTGGAGAAAATATTTTCACACGCAGGCAGACAGATATCATTGTAAAAATTGGCAAAACTTGGGGAGATGCTAAACCATGTTTATTCACTGAAACCTCACTGTTGAAATTTTAGATCGAAAACATTACCTCCTATACGTATATAGGTCGGGTAGTAAAAACAAATAATAAAAAGAAAATTCTTTTTAAAAGCAGGGATCACAATTAGTAAAAATATTTTATCTGTAAGAATGGCTTTGGTACTTGCAAAAACGACTACGCTTAGCAAAATACACCATTTAGGAATTTATTACCAAACAAGAACAACAAAAACATAGTAGAAAATAAAATAAATGTATTCTCTGGAAGAATCGGGGAAAAGCTGATTGTTATCATGGCAGTACTTTTCCCTGATGACCACCAGCTGGGACCAATCAGCTTTGTGCAGTTCCGCTGTGGATTTCTTATCCGCTCCGTGTTACTAAGTGAGGGATGGAACGTGAGAAGGAATATCCCATGAACGACAAACGTATTATAAAAACTCGATCGAAGAATTTTTGCCCATTGGAGAATTGTTCCATTGAGCATAAAGTAGCTCAATTTGGACGGTAAGCCCCCGAAGTAATTTAACAGTGAAGTTAAAACGAACGTGATCAGGAATTTACTTGGATCATTATTTATCTACATATTTTTTAATATGAAATGCAAGGTTTAATTGAAGTCCGCCATTTTTAACCACATCAATTTTTTTTTTTTTTTTAAATTTTGCTCTGAAATAACATTTAAAATGTGCAGTTTAAATACAAAGAGTGTTTATACATTTTAAGAACAATTTTTGGGCGTTTAATTAATGTTTAAAAGTAAAGAGTATTCTTCTAAATGTTCAGTCTTATCAAATTTTTCCTGGACTGAAAGTCTGCATCGTAATTTCCATGATAAAAGGGGCTTTTCGCAAAATTTCCAGGGGTATTGATTTTCATTAATCTTCCATTACTCTCTGGAGTCCATCCGTCGTGATGGGTTTGTGCTTAGAAAGAGCTGTTTTCAAGAGACCAGAGGAATAATAGTCCACAGGTGAAACGTCAGAGAACTTGGAAAGAATACGTTGAAAAGTTATATGTCCGAAACCTGTATCAATTTGCATTTTTTCAGGAATGAAGTGATACTTTTCCAAGTATGACTTACTGCTTTGTCTTGATGAAATTTTACTCTTTGAAACTTCATCATTTAAGTCATTGGAATACGGACATGGAATATATGCTATAAACATCGGAAGTAAATCTTTCTATTTATGGTACATTGAGTTAATTTAAATATTTTCACCATTCTTTTTATATTAAATTTCAAATTGTAAGAGAATCCTGAAACAGTCATAAACCTTTACTGGAATTGAATTTTCTTTGCTTTTTTTTTCTTCTACTAAATAATAATAAAAAGCCTTTTTTTTGTTTCAATCAACTAGGTTAATCAGTGCTTCATCGAAGACCCCAATGCATTTCCATTTATCTCCTGCCAAATAGTTTTCAGGCAGAGTTCTACAAATTGTTCTGCATTGAGTTACATGCTTCAGCAAAACCTGAGGAACATTAACTTTTTAGCATTTTTAAGTTGCAAATCTCTCTTTGTTATTTTACGTATTGTACCTAGAGATGTATATTAAAGACTTTGATTGAATGGATTGATGAACTGATTTTTGCGTCAGCGAATTTTCTCTTGTTACAACGATTTAACGTTAGAAAGGGTACGTACCTTTTTTGGGTTTACGTTTGAGTCTTCTTTTCATGTAGATATAACGATTGATGGTTTTCCCTTTCCGATTAACAATATTGCTTATTTTACACCTAGAAAATTGTAATACCATGCGTTTGACAATGTTCTTGAATTGTGGAATATGAATATTTCTGGTCGGAAAGCGCCAAAACGTATCCTTCCATATATGGCTCGTTTATATGCGACATTAAAAAGAAATAAATTTTAAAGTAGCAGACGATGTTTTCATTTGAAATATGAAGCTGTTGCTGGAAATGTTTGTTTCAAAGTATTGCTTTTTCTCAATTCTTTCTGGAAATCGTTTTAAAAATAAGGAAACTCTCTCTATAACAGCATTAAAAACATGCAATTTTTACCCATTTTAAGAACAGATCAACTTATTATAGTATATGCCTTGAAGGAGTTACTAATTATTATAAAATAATTCAATAAAACAAATTAGAAGAGAAATACACTGATGTAAAATTTAAAATTAGTCAAACAATCAGGTTGGGGTACATTGGATCTGTCGATTTCGAGGACGATCAGATACAGGGCTCTCTTCTTCATGAGCCAAGAAGCCGAAAATTCAGGATGTAATATTTTTTTCTTTTACTTTTTTTTTTGACTCTTCAAAGTGAAGGGACTGCGTCGATTTGCTGTCGAAACGAGCATAGTTTAATTCACAATCTATGCCATCCCAGAGCAGTTTTATTTCAGATCTTTTACTTAAGTTTAAATTAAATAAAAACTACAGGAATGGATACTGTCAGAAATATTGAAATGGCCCATTTACTAAAAAAAAATTCGAAAGCCTCTTTTCCGCAAAAGAAGTAATTAAAAAATTCCAAAATTTGATATATGATTTTAATCAACAGGAAATTTTTAAAAAAATTCTTAATGATTTATCTAACCAGTCGAAGAAAAATAAGTTTATTGGTAAAATATGTGCTGATATCAGATTGAGAGTTAATGAAGTTAACGTAAAACTGGACAAATATATAAGTTAATGAAGGGAAAATAATAGAATATATACAAATTAATGCTTCAACAAAAAGCATTAGTGTGTATGACTGAATAATTCAATGTAAGAATTTTAGATATGAATTGTTTAAAAGACCAGTTTAAGTTTATCATTTCTATTTATTTTCCAGAATGTAAGAAGCATTTCTATGTATTTTCAACAGTATAGAAATTACTCATAGCAAGTGAAGGTCTATGTGATGAGCAAGACTTGGAATTTAATGGCATCTGCGTTTTTTTTTTTTTTAAAGGATTCAAATTTTTTAGAGCATTTTTGGACTATTAACACATTTTTGGGGCGTTTCAGAGTATTTTGTGGCTTACTCTAGCTCTCAAATTGAAAAATAAAGTTACCCTTGGAATAAAACTGTTTCAACTCGATATGAACTTTTTTTTACATGTTCCTATCCACAGAAAACTGATTATGTAATCAGTTAGACAAGACCAGCGTGCTCCACAAGATATGAGTGTCACTTCTAAGACATTTTCCTTACTGACATTTGTTGATTCTTTAAAAGCTTCTGTGCATGTTCAGCTGCAAAGAATTATATGCACAGGGAAAAAAGTTATTCTACAGACACTTTCTTAAAATTACACACTCACAGTTACAATACGTTTCTGAAATTGGAAGCGTCTGACTGCTACCACAGACTGGGAAAATAAAGGCGGGTAAGGACATTTAAGGCTTGTAAAGAGAGTAGCTATATGTATATACTGATTCCAATAAAAAAGGGAGGGGCATAACTAGGTTTATTATAGCAGTCGCATATTCAAAATTTCAAAGTTCCGTGAGTAATCGTATTTTAAGTTATGCGGGGTACATACTTGTGTACGTACATTCAGACGTCATTAAACTTAATTTTGAATCCATTTTACAATCCGTTTGGAATAAAAGTCCTTTATTCTGACCGTGCCTACAGATATCACGCAAAACAGTAGTCACAACGGATTCGGGAACGGTCAAAATAGATATTTTCGTTGAAATCTGATAACCAAAATTTTTTGCGATTGCAATACTTCCTTTACTTCGTACAAGGAAGTAATAAAATGTCTGAGCTTTAATCCATTTGTAAGTGTCTGCAAATTCTGTCATTTTTACTTTTCTTTTTTTTATTTTTAGGGGAACCTTTTTTTATTTTTTAAGGGCATTCTGTTAATTTTAAATGATTTTCCGGCCATTTTTAAAGACATTTTCAGTAATTTTTTAGGTCGCCAAAATCCGGATCCTACTGATGAGTAACTTATAGCAACCGCTCTGGAAAGTATAATGGGAAGCATAGCTGTTAATGAAGCGTATGAGTTATACTTCTATCTAAGACTTGGTTATAACTACTTTGTATTTCTTCACCCGACCTTCGCAGGTGTAATATCGGTACTCTTCTTGCGGTTCAATAATTAACAACAATAATCGGTTCAATAATTAACAACGAGGTTAGTATTTGGAACGAAAGTTTAACGAGAAAATAGCTAACCATTGGGCTTAAAAATAAATTTCAAGCACAGGTTGGTTTGAACGTATCAGAAACAAAGAAAATATGCACAAAATTAAATTGCACAGTAATGCAGTTATTACGAATGTAGCTGTATCAATCGAATTTCCGAAAATGTTTGAAAGAAATTATTGAGAAAAGAGGTTATTTGCCGGAGCAAATACTTAACGCAGATCAAAATGGATTTTTCTGGAAAGAACTCCTGAAAGATTTTTGCATCTCAAAAGGAGAAAAAAATACAAGAGGGTATAAAACAGAAAAAGCAGCAAAACCTAAAAGCTTAGAGGAAATGTCTTCATTGATTTTAAGCTCGAAGAGTTGTTTGTTTACATCTTTGAACATTCAGTAGATTTTTACGACGTTATTAAAAGAGTTCTTCTTTTTAGTTGGAAGTCAAATTTACGAGTTTGGATCACTCATGAAAGCAAACAATTCTTTCGTCTCAGTGGAATGTTATTGTTCGAAAAAGAAAAATCTTTTTAAATCCTCTTTTCCTGATAGTTTTGATGAATTTTACTGGAAACCAACATCCTTAGGTAAACTTTATTAGCACGAGAGGTGCTTTTAGTCTGGAATCCACTTTTGTCCGTATCCTTGTTGCGTCCGATTCACTTTTCCAATTGTTGCCACCAAATGTTACGCGATGAATTCTTAAACAAAAAAAATCATTATTATTATTTATTATTTATAAATTATTAATTTATTAAGCTATTATTATATATTATTATTTATTATTTATTAATCATTATTAAAATTATTTGACAAAACCATTCAATACTGAAGAATCTGCATGTATGTATGTATGTAGCATTGTAGAATAGTGGAAGAACCTCCTCGCCTTGTAGAAAGACGACAGCGTCTAGAGGGACATCACCTACAGCCACCGAACTTCTAAATATACTGCACACGAACATGGACACCTCGAAGCTCGAATATTGAATTTGTTTTTGGTTTATTTCATACTTTTTAAGAGTCTAACGAATTTTTTTTAACAAACTCGGTAAAGGAGAAGGGGAAACTATGCGAGATAAATATTTTTTTCTTCCGCGCACCACTTATATTTTACCATTCGGTAAAATATAAGATATTTATCTTTCAATTTTAATAAAAGAACTGGGCTATTTAAAAGCAATGTGTTATCACTGTCGCATATAGAATATTTATTATCCCCACGCCCGAAGGTGTTACAATTTAGTAAAGCGCAATATGTTTAAGTTTCAAAATTAATCTTTCTGCGACTGAATGGCAAACCCAGTGATTGAAAAGCAACAAACGCAGTTCTTAAACATATATATTGTACTTTTTAATCTGATTGATTTAAATAAAAATGCATGTAAATCAGACATGTCTAATTAAAAGCATTAAATATTTTTATGAAATGGCACAGCTGGACTTATTAAAGTTATTGCATACTTTTTATTTTTCTGTAACTCTTTAAGGCTGTTAGACTTTCCATCGACCAGGTTTCAAAGAAATAACATAGTGAATATGTAAAGGAAATGACAAACACTCTATCGGGAATTTTAATGATACGCTATTTTTCAAATTTTGGGGGTTTTAGTTATTAAAATTCATGTGGCAAAAGTGCGAGGAAAGCGAAATTTAATAATATAGCTTAAAAGACAAAAAAAGTTCTGTTAACAGGCGTGAATTCAAAACCAAACTGTTAACTTGCTATGTTCAGGGAGAGCATGAAAAACCTCAAAATCTCTTCTGGTACGACGTTAAAATCTGATTTCCTTCAGATTTTCTTAGTCATATTTTTTTAGTTAAGTCATTACTTCCACTTGTGCACCATACTGCCATTTTTGCATTTAAGACACACCATTTAAGATATGTATTTAGAATTCCGAAAGAATTATAACATCTGCGATACTACCAGAATTTCTGCTAATTCACGAGCAGAAATAACGCAAACGACAAAGAAAGGAGAGTAGCATATACCATGGCCTTATAATTGAGAATATTCATGTCTTTCCTGAAGAAGATATGCCAGATGCAAGTTGCAGTAGGTTATGGAAACGTATTGCAATCAATTACTAAAACAATTATATCACAGGTTCTACTAAGCAAATAACATACCATTCAAAAAGGCCACCATTCCCCAAAACTAAAAAATAAAGGCCTTAGACAGGCAGAAAAACAATTCACGGAAGAAATGTGAAAGTCAAGAAAGTGCATAATAAAAGAACTGACTGCGTCTCTAGCATTACAAAGCAGGATTCGCTAAATTTCAGGACAACCATAAATTAAACATTTCATTAAAGTTCACCAGCAAGTTATTGAAAATACCAGCCGACGGCAAGACTAATTATAATTTCAGAAGGAATTATAGTAAAAACCAAACTTGGGCATGCCTTTAATAACTAGTTCTACCCATTCAAATATATCAAATATAGAAAGTATTTACACAGTTTCAGAACGATTTCGTTCGATTTTGGGAACGTTTAACTAATGTTTAAAATGTAAAGAGTATTTACTTGTATTGTTAGGTCTAATAAAATTTTTTTTCTGACTGTAAGATTATAGACTACTTTTTCTGGACTATTTCTGGAAATCATCATTTCCATATCAAAAGGACTTTTCGCAAAATTTCACTTCCTCTTCCGTTACATTCTAGAGCCCATCCATCGTATTGAGTTTGCACTTAGAAAGAGCTGTTTTGAAGAGACCAAAGTCCGCAGGTCTGCCTCAGAGAACTTCGCAGAAATACACGAAAAACATATATATGCAATACCTGCATCAGAAATTTTTTCAAGGAATGCAATGGGACTTTTCGAAATAGGACTTCTTACTTTGTCTAGATGAAGTTTTACTGTATGTAAATCTTTACATAAGGAAATGAAATTTGTACTGTAAATATCGGATATAAAACATTCTCTGTATAGTCAGCTTATTTTAATAATCTTATCATTTTTAATCTCCCACTGTAAGATGATCCTTAGGCAATAATAAACCCCTTACTGAAACTTTCTTTGTATTGATGGAAGGGGTTTCAACATTTTGTTCTCCGCGTTTCCGATAATAAATAGATTGTCTTTTGTTCCAGTCACTTGTGTAAATCCATGCTTCATCGAGGGTCACAATCTAGTTCTATCCATTTCCTGCTAAATAGTTTCATAAAGATTTCTACAAATTGTTCTTGATTGAGCCACATGCCTCGGTAAACGCTAGGAACATTATGATGTTTAGAAATTTTTATGGGATAAATCTTGAGTTATTAGTTTATTTCTTGTCCTTTCATGTGTTTTTAAAGCATTTCCAATTGATTTTTTCGTTGGTGGACTTTCTGTTGTTATCAAAGGTTTAACTTTAGAAACAATACATACCTTTTTTGGCATTTCGTATGCCAAAGTAATGATTGACGTTTTTTGCCTTTCTAATTTCTTTTTTTCTAATTTCTAATAATATTGCTTATTTTGCACTTAGAAGTTTAAATACCATGTATTTTATGACATTTGTGAATTCAGGAATAGGAGTACTTTTCTCAGGAAAGCTTGAAAATCTATCTTTCAATCCATAGCTTGTTTACATGCGTTAACATGCCATCAGTTTCGAGGGCGAACACGTATGGATCATTCAAGTTACAAATGAAGGAAAGCATGAAAATGAGCCATGTAACCAGCCCGTTTGCCTGGAATCAAACCATGATGAAGCTCCCAATAATCATTGATCTTATGCAGTCTAGTGGAGCCATACAAACAAGACAAAGCACAATAACTATGAAAGAATATTATTAAATGAATACTCAGTGAATCATCACTCCGTTTTCCAATTAAATAAGCTAACTTAAAACTCCTGAAAATTCTGAACTCATCTCTAAGGCTGCAGTCCTCACTTTCGGCAAAATCTAGACATTGACAAAAATTTAATAATACAAAGTATTTAGGAGGTTAAGAACTTGATTACCCTATCTGCTTAGTGCAGAAACGCCGGAAATTCCGTTCGAGATTCACAACAATTTCTCCATCAAGGAGCAAACAGGTGTGAAGATTCCAAATTATATTGTTTTTAGTTCCTAATAAAGGAGCTACCATTAACCCCTGTACGTTTATAAAAGTCACCTTTAATCTAAAGATAAGGAACCATAAAAAAATCATTTTACGACAAGACTGTTTACAATAAAGTTGAACTGATACAATGCGTTTCTGGATACTGCACCTTAGGCCATTGTGTATCTTTAGGGAAATAGAAAACATAGCATAGCGGTTCGGGCGACCGTTGGTTATTTGAATGAAAGGCCGTGTTAGGCCTTTTACCAGGGAGAGGGTAAAATTCCAAGAGCAGACGTTCGTAGATTTCGAATTCGAACTTATGACTGTATCGATTGCCAATGCTCTCTATCGATAGTCTATCGATTTTGAAGACAAGTAGACTGAACTCTTTCTTTTCCTGACACAAACTTTTTTGCACAAGTGGGAGCAGTAAAAATCTCATTCATACCGAAATTAGATGGTGGAACAGAGATAAAACTAACGTAGCGCCATTTTTCCAGGAAAAAATCAAGGAAGTGCACTAAGAAAGTTGTTAAATATTTAAAAGCTTTGGGAAGAAATGGATTAAAACGAATTTCATTAATTAAAGAAGTTAAATTTCGAATGTAAATTTTTTATGTTTTTTACCTTCACAGTTCTTTACAGTCTTCATTTAATCGAGACTTAGAAGAGAAGGGCTAGTTCACAGAGCTTTCCTCTTGAAACAGGAAGTCAAGAGGGATGACGTAGTCATATTGACAATGACTGCAAAGACGCAATTCTCAGAAAAGAAATAAACGGTTTAAATTTGAAAAAAAAGCCTTAAAACTGTGCGTGTAAATATAGCTTTAATTTAGAAGAGAAGATATTATTAGTGTATGCATTTAAAACGTTTAAAAATTAAATAATAATTATTTATTAATTTTAAAATAATAGATAAAATACATTACGTTTTCTTAAAAGTTTCAGGGTTTGTTTTCTTGTGCATTTATTATTAAATCATGAAGAAAAACTATGACATTCATTATCTTTTCTTCGTCTGCATAATAAGTGGGAGAATTCTATTAATCTTTCAAAGATAACTATAATAACAGCATTTTAAAATTAGGCAAAAAAAAAACCTAGTTTGGGATAGTTTCGAATAAATATAAGAATTTTTTTCCTGTAGCTAAAGAAGAGGAACTTACGTTTGACTGCCCTTGAAATAGATAGTTTTATTCAGAATTTTATATAATCTAAGATTGCTTTTTTGACCTAATTATAAATTTTACAACAAATATTTTTTAAATAATCGTCTAACTTATACTCACATCTACACTCATACATTATATTTATACACAAGATCGTTAAGTTTGACAGAATGACTCTGATCACAGTATCTAAAAAGAATTACTTAATTTTTCAAAAGAGGGGCAAAGAAAGAAGGTATTTTTTATTAGGAATTACCTTGAAGTTTTATACGATTAAAAATTACATAAAATTCTGAGCTAGCTTTTTTTTTACAAATTATTAACGCATTCTTGTTTATTTTTACGGTTAGGGCATTCAGCAATATTTACATCGCCATTTCTGAGTTTTGTTTTAAAATTATTCTTACGTGATTTGCTGTTCCTATCATCATTTTGGTAATCGATCTCGAAGTGAAATTTCTTCAAACTTAATTCATGTAGTCTTTCAAAAGCACTCTCACATTATTTCTTGGCACATTACTGAGTTTTAATAGTTTCTTTGAGGCAATCCAAACAACCGATTTTTCATGTCATCTTCACAATCACTGCATAGAAAGTATTCGCTGCAAATTCCTGCGCTCTTCTTATTAATAGAATCCTGTCTTCGACCCATGTATCTCTTTTTTACGTCAAAAACAAACTGTCGTTTGGAAAAATATGAAAAACTATATCCCTGTCTTTCTCATCTCCATGAATTTTATTTCGCTTTTCTACAATACAAGAAGATATATTACATAATCGGTACTTTACAACAGTGACCTCAAACTTACATTACACACGGGTCAACTCCCAATTTGAAAGTAGCTGACGGGCAGATATTGCAAAAAAAGCGGGGGGATTTTTTTAATAAAACAATATTTGTTAATAATATTAAAAAATTTTTACTATGTATTCGTCGAAACACACGAATAAAAATAACGTAAAGAAAAAGATCAAATTTGTACTTGCATTTTGCCTGAAATCTAAAAGTTGGTATCTGCAAGAAATTTCTTTTGGTCACAGTTTGGAACTCAAACAGAAAGCTAAATATTAATATTTGACAGCTAAATATTAAAATTTTCAGATTGGCATTTACTCAACTAATTGTAATATTATTGAACTACTAAGCAACTTACACTTTTATTTTTAAACTAAAAAGAAATATACTAAGGCTTCTCAAGAGAGACAACACTCGACAATAAAAAATGGCAATCAATTATCTTTCTTTTATTGGTTAAATTTTTCTATGACGCTAACAGGAAAAAAAAATAATATTTTTATGTAAATTATTGTAAATATCTTTGTTTTTTACAACACCTTATGACGTTTCGATTTTCATGAAGTTTGTAATATTGAAGGAAAATTACTAAAAGTATCATTGTTGGTACTCTACTGCTGTCTAGTAGTTTTCGTAGACTTCTTAATTTTCCACTGAAAAAAAAACTTTTCTCATGTAAATATACTCAAACAAAATCCGATGTGTACACCACAAGACTTCCTTGTACGGAATATTAAATTATATGCATTTTTTCTTGCATTTCATTTAAACTCATCTACTTCGACGATAGCGCAAAAACCACATTGGAATAAATGCACTCTTTAAAATTCACTGTATTTGTTTACCATAGCGATACTTCGCAATAATAAAAAAAGGCGTTATCTTTTTTTGTTGCGCAGCTTAGTTTCTCTAGATTAGCAACAAATCCACTATTCTGTGAAGTTAAAAATGTAAACAAATATGGCAGCTATGGCAAAAAAATTAGACTTAACCGCACTTAAACAACATTTAAATTGCTTATAATTCTACAACTATAACATGCAGGTTAATTAAAGGCATAAAAACCTTAACCGGAAGAAAAGAACAACATAATTCAATCATTTTTAAAGCAAAAAAATGCACAATTTACAAGCATATGAGAATAAAGAAATTGAGCTCACTGAGCCGAGTAACAGAGTGGATATATATTGTTATGTAATACATACTTAGTTATACTTCAGTTGTTGAATTAAAATATCTTAATTGTAATGATTTATCTTAATTCTGTTATCAGACTTATTAAGTTATTAATTTGTTTTTATTTTGTAGTTGATCTTAAATTTCTTTGCCTTGTTGAAAAGTAGTTCTTGTCATTTAATTTTTTTGCAGTTTTGGTTAACTCTGAATTACAGTTGCTTGAGTAATTTTATTTTTTTTCTTTTTCCTTAAGGTAGTTTGGTTAACTATTTAATTTTTTTTGTTTAATTAATACTTATTCTTAACTTGTTGCTTAATGTTTAATTTCTTGTTAAGTTGACCCTTAAAGTCAATTTTTTTTAAAACACTTTTAAGGTTTTTGCCTTACACAAGTTGGTGTTAATATTTAATTAAGTTTAGTTAACGTACCCCCTTTTCTGGTAAGTTGGAATCCATATTTTCTGACTCTGGTGGGCGTGTTTGGTGTTGTAGAAAACATAAAAATTTTTCTATGTGATTATTATATTTTAATTGAAGAAATTGTCTTCGCTCTTTTATTAATTTAGTATTTAAAAACAATTCCTTAACCCTCTGACCGGCCAGGGTTTTCGCTAAGAAAGCACAAATTTCCCAAAACTATTAAGATAAAAATTATTTTCTTGATTTTAATGTAAAAATTCTCCTGGTATTTTATACCTGGATTTGTGAATTTTTAATATATCGCCTTAATTTCTTTGACATTATTTTAATATGCACATATATATGTGTTCTTACAGATATCACAAAAAAATATTCTAGGCCGTATATTTACGGCTTTGCCACTTAGAGGGTTAATTCTTTTCAAAAAACTTTACGTTGCAATTTAATTAAAACTTGAACGGGTTTTTGCCCAAATTTAAACACAACGCATTGTTAATACTTTACTCTTGGAGTATTATCTGGTACTATTTACTGTTATATTTGAACACACAGGTTTTACAGTCTTAATGCTGTTTTATCTTGTCTGTCACACAATTTTACAACCATGCATCATTTATTATAGTGATATGATTTAAAGTTATTTATTCATATTCTTGACTTTCATGTGTTATTGAACATTAAAAACTTTAAATTAGAGAAAAAACTCCAACAATGTGTGCATATATTTATATACTTTTGGTGCGGCCGATCGCAACCAAAATAGGAGGCGCGCATCTACACGTTATAGCAGTCCCTTATACAAAATTTCAACGTTCTGAGGCTACTCGTTTTTGAGTTATGCTAGATAAATACGTACGTACGTACGTGCGTACTTACCCACAGGCGCCACGAAAAAATCTCTTCAGAATCCTTTTTAAATCAGTTTTATAATTTTTTTGGGGGAATAAGTATCCATTATTCTGTCCTTATGTACAGACGTAATGCAAAACCATCGTTAAATTGCATTCGATAGCGGTCAAAATGGATATTTTCGTTGAAATATGATACCCGAAATTTTTCGCGATTACAATACTTCCTTTTTACTTCGTACAAGAAAATAAAAAAACGAATATTCTTAGTGCTAAAATTCCTAACTTATGATGCTAATCTTTTGGCAAGTACTAATACAAGTTAATGAAATTTGTATCTTAAAATCTTTTAACAAAATTTACATCACAGTGTAAAAAAATAAGATCTATTTCTAGATTTCCGGAAGAGTTACGTTTGTTTTTGCTAATGAATATAATGTAAAATTGGACTCGAAGCGATTAAAATCCCAAATTGTTTCTTAAAATTATTGTCATAATAATGCACTTAATTTGCGGGAAATGCATTCGCAGACAGCATAAAATTACTTCGAGAGACGCATGGGGCCCGTACGCCACTAGTTTAGCGTTGACACTGCTTTACTAGAAAATAATATATATGTGATTAAAATAAATTTGCGATGTCCATATTGCTAGAATATCGCTTCGCAACAGAATGGAACTACAGTTTTAAACAGGCGAATTCAGAGCAGATGCAATCATGGACCTTATAAAAGGTCTATGGTCCTCATATAAAATCCGTGGATGCAATATAATGAAAGCAGCTTACTTTCTGTTAACTCCCCTCACATGGATCTCGTCGGGGAGGGAATCACTCAAACGACTGGCCTATTCCTTCTTTTTAACCCTGCATTTAATAGTTGATAATTACAAACTTATTCTTGCCAATGCTTACGAAATTCGAACACTTCACTCCGTTCTTTTAAACACTCCGTTCTTCAGCTTTTCACTCCGTTCACTTTTCACCTTGCTCCCCATTTCTTTATAAAGATGGTTTGCTATACCCAACTTTACAGAAGCAATTTTTGCTTCTGATGAAGAGGGACCTATGTTTGATTGTCCTTAAAATTATATCACCTCTTTAAAATGTCCCTTCAATCTTTGAACGGCTAAGGTCTTCATCTCTGAATTCGACTGATAATAATTTTATAAACTGCTTTTACGCATTTTAAAAGATACAGCAAAGCGATCTAACTTCTACAGAAGCAACTGTTGTAATACTTCCCCATATTTACTGAATCATAAAATTTTGTGACTCAAATATCAATAATTATTCATTTTCGTAATAATTAAATTTATTACAAAAAATAAAAAAAATTATTTCCATCACATTTAGATATATTTCATGATTTCCCTTACTCATTTCAACAGCCAGCCAAATTTAAATTAGGTGGCTGGAAATACACTCGAAAACCTTTTTGCATGCATTCATTCTCTAGTCATGCTGTAGAGACATTAGGTTATTTCGAAGCAGGAGACATGAAAAATAAGCAACGCCTTCGCCGGGAATCGAACCACGGACCTCTCGGTTACGCGTCGAGCATGCAGACCACTACACCACGAAGGCATGTGAAGAAGGCGGGAGAAATACCTTATAATGTTTCTACGCAGAAAAAAAAATGGCAAACATTTTTATTTGAGAAATACTTTCTATGGTGTTCATGAAAGAAAACTAAATGTTTTCTACTGTCATTCCAATCCAGTGGAGTAACTTGAAGAAATGAAGACTGAAAAACTAAAGATTCATATAGGTATTGCATATATCTGCCTGTCTCTAACACTCGCAAAGGATAAAGAACTCAGATAACTGCTTTTTACTTCCTTGTATATGAAGTAAAAAGGAAGTGCTGTAATCGTGTAAGATTTCGGGTATCATATTTCAACGAGAATATCCATTTTGATCGCTATCGAAAGCAATTTCAATATGTTTTTGTGTGACATCTATACGTAAAGGACAGAATAAAAGATTCTTATACCCTCAAAAATTATAAAACTGATTTAAAATGGATTCTGAAGAGATATTTTCGTACCGTCTGTGCGTAATTGCGCTCATATGTATGTATGCTTCTCGCATACCTCAAAAACGAGTAGCGTCAGAACGTTGAAATTTTGCATATACAGGACTGCTATACCATGTAGATGTGCACCTCCTATTTTGGTTACAATGAGCCGCACCGAAAGTATATAAGTATGTGTACATATATATCCACTCTGTTACTCGGCTCAGTGAGCTCAGTTTCTTTATTCTTATATGTTTCTAAATTGTGCATTTTTTGCTTTAAAACAGATTGAATTACGTTGATCTTATCTTCCGGTTAAGGTTTTAATACCTTTAGTTAACCTGCATGTTATAATTGCAGAATTATCGACAATTTAAAAGTTGTTTAAAAACGGATAAGATTAATTATTTTGCCCATTGCGGGCATATTTGTTTACATTTGAAACTTAGCAGAATAGTGCATTTTTTGCCAATCTAGAGAAACTAAGCTTCGCAACAACAAAGATAATGCATTCTTTTATTATTGCGAATTAAATCATGCTTAATCGATTCTGGAATTTTTTTGAGGAAATAAATATTTAAGTTTTACTCCGTAATTTTTAATATAGACATATTTTTTATGTATTTTTGGCCTTGTCGTGAAGTGAGTTCTGAATTAATTGCGAAATATTGAATCGTCTGTGAAACACTTTTTTTTTGTTTGTTTGTTTAATTTCTTTTATACATCTTTTTAGATTTGTAATAGTATTTGAATAGCACATGTGGCAACAATTAGGTAATTCTTCAGATGATATACATAATTTTTGTGCATTCTGAGTTATAAAATGAATGATATATAACGATGTTAAGTGAATCTAGTGCCAGAGTGTCACTATGGTAAACAAATATATTGAATTTGAAAGATTGCATTTAATCTATTGTGGTTTATGCGCTATTGATGATGTAGATTTAATAAATCCAAAAGTTTAAGTGGAATGCGAAAAGCGTATAATTTAATATATCGTACAAGGAATTCATGTGTTGTACACATGAGATTTTTTTTATTTTGGATTAGTACGGTTATAACATGCCATTTCATAGCCGAACAGGTATGTTTTATTTTGAAAGGTTATTCTTGTATCACCTGTTTTATTAGTTACGTCTGAAAATACTTCTATATTTTCTTGACAACATTCTCAGAAATAAACAGATAAGAAAAATACAGTAATGTCAATCAAAATATTTTTGTTATAATTATCGGGGATCAATGCGAAAACTACTGGGAGAAAATATTCCTTTGCTGTCTTATGATCAAACAAGGAAAATTCTATGGAAACGCCCAAAAAATTCCATTGAGTAGTAGGAAAAGGATTTCGTAAAAATAAAATTTACCTTTCTTTCGAATTTTTACAAAAGTTGTTCATTAGCTTTCGAATAAAAATTACACTAAAGGAAAATTTTAAATATATATATATTGACATATACATGGTCTTTAAAAAGAGATCTAAGAAACGTCTTGAACGGACAGTACATTTAATTTACATTTAAAGTATTTACATTTTTTTGTACAAATAAGTTGATATAAATTTAGTTCTCTTCTATGATACAATTTTGTTTAGGTCTGTAAATCTAACGTCGTTATTCTTTCAATACGTCTCGAGGCCAACTGCCAAACGAAAACATCAGAGGGAATTATAGGATGAGCAACTGAGCGCCATCTGGTGTTAAATATTGGCACTACATCTTTCGGCCGTCCTACACTCGTCTGGTCCTCCAGGCGACACTGCAAATAAAAAGAAAATAGAATAGCAAAACAAGAAAGATAATAAAAATATAGGTTAACTGTTTTTAGAGTCTTGATAGTCTCTTAGTTTCAAGAATGAGAAAATGAGCAAACATCGTCTTCAAGCTTCATCTGCCATAGAAAGAATAACTAACGTCTTTAACCGCAGTTTCTACATCTTTTGGCATCTTCTCGTTCTTCTTTAGGCGTCCTTTTTTTTCTCGTCGTTAAGTGTCTTTCCTTTCGTCTTAAGTGCGTCATCTCTATTTTTTTATGTTTTCGTCTTCATACAAAAATACATACTTTACTTCTTTTTCTTCTTCGATTTTCTTCTCTCTGCATTAGTCCTAGAAATTAATTGTTCCATGGTTTTATAAATTCAGCGCATGTCGTCGTACACTTGGGGATTTCATGACTTTCTTCTTTGACTACGTCGTAAGTATTCCCTCCGTTAACTCCGTTCTGTACGGTCCAAGATATTTTGGTTTCAAATGTGGACCAAACTGTGTTCTTCTTATAGCTACGAAATCTTCGACTTTGTGGGGTCTGGATTCTCTTCTCCTTAATTTTGTATGTCTTCCTATTTTCTTCTTTAATTTTAAATAGCTGTTGCTTTGCATGTTTCCTAAGTTCTTCTCTTTTAGCTTCAAAATTCGCTTGAAATCTTGATCGATTCGATCATTTCAATCAACTGATCAGTGTCTTTAGCATTCGTCTATGTCCCAAAGAACAATTCAAAGGGTGTGGTACCTATACTTCGCTGGTATGTCGAGTTAATAGCCTGCTGCAGTTCATTTGTGTGTTATACCACTGAGCCGAATTTTCTAAAGATAACTTTGAAGGCACAGATATGATAGTCTGATTGATACGTTCGACTTGGCCATTGGCTTAAGGCAAGCCGGTAGTAATCGGATGATGCTTAATGTTTTGTTTAGAACAGTAATCGGCAAATTCGCTGGAGGTGAAAGCTCTCCTTCTGTCCGAAATTATTTGGAAAGGACTGTCAAATACAGCCTTTTGTATCTCCAACTTCGCTATGACTTCAGCAGATGTTGTGAACTTCGTCGGATAAACTCATAGAAATTTAGTAAACGCATCAATAATGTATTTATAATTTTTATGTGTACTCTCCAAAGGTCCAAGGTGATTTAAATGATACGTTTTTACGGCACATCTTCTTTCTGCAATGGATGTAGGAAACCTTGTTTCTTTCTTCTGTTATAATTCGTAAGAATACAATGAACACAATTTGCTATGATTTTTTCTATTTTCTGTCTTAGTTTAGGGGTAAAACAATACTGCTTGATGTTTTTCTCGGTATATTTGACTCTTGAATGTGCTTTTTCATGAGCATTTCTTATTACTTCTCTTTGCATACTTTCAGGCACAACCACTAATTCTTTACCATCAACAAATTTAAATAAAGTTCCATTTCTGCTGCAGTAATCTTTATAACTAGTAATTTTAAGTAACTCTTTAATCGCCTTTATTCCGTTATCCTTATCCTGTGCCGATTTTATTTTTGGTAAGATGTTATCTACTGAAACACAAAGAATATTAATGGGATCTACTTAGGGCGTCGACATGAGCCATCCTAGCACCAGAGCGATGCTCAATCATATAATTAAATTCTTGTAGTAATAGCGTCTAAAGAGCAACACGAGTTGATAAGTCACGTTTCAACATAGTCTTTTCAAACACAGAACAGTCAGTAACAATTTTAAAAGGAACTCCTAACAGGTACACGCGGAATTTCTTTAATGTTTCTATGATTGCTAGGGCTTCAAGCTCGTAACTAGAGTATTTCCTTTCAACGTCTGTTGTCTTTTTACTCATGAAATAGCTAGGCTGGCTATTTTCGTTTGGAGACCTCTGCGTTAAAATTGCTCCATATCCCTCTAAGCTAGCGTCAGTGTGCAATTCAGTTTCATAATTGGGGTTATAGATTCCTAAGACAGACTTTTCAGCTAATAATGACTTTAACCAACCGAAAGAATTTCTTTCCTCCTCGTCAAATCTAAATTTACGATCTTTTTTTAAGAGATCACTCAAAGGCTTAGCAATAATGGAATGTTTTGGAATAAACTTCCTGAAATATCCGGTGAGTCCAAGAAAAC
Source organism: Stegodyphus mimosarum (assembly GCA_000611955.2). Taxonomy (NCBI): domain Eukaryota; kingdom Metazoa; phylum Arthropoda; class Arachnida; order Araneae; family Eresidae; genus Stegodyphus; species Stegodyphus mimosarum. The sequence continues at coordinate 75,676 of KK112597.1, forward strand.
TATGAATTTGTTTCAAATTAGTCGGTTCTGGAAAATTAAAGACCGCTTTCGTTTTTAAAGTGGATGGAAAATTTTTACCTCCTTAGATACCATGACCCAATAATTCGATTCGCTTCTTCAAAAAATGAGATTTCTTAAAATTAATCTAGAGTCCGTATTCAGTAGCAAGCTTTAAGACCCGTTCGATTCCTTCTTAAAGTGAGAACGACAAGATTATTACGTCATCCATATACGTCAAAACAATACCATCATTAATTAAAGATCGATAAATGGTGTTGATGTACCTCGAAAATACAGCCGGAGAATTGCATAGACCAAAAGGAACTTTGAGAAATTGATATTGACCTTCGTGTATTACAAATGACGTATACTTTGTGCTATCCCTATTCACGTTAATACGGAAAAACCCATTTTTAAGATCAGTCGTACTAAACACATGTGATCCCTGTAACCGATCTAGAATATCTTCAATTACTGGAAGTGGAAACCTGTCCTTTACTATTACTTTATTTAATTTCCTATAATCAGTACATAAACGAGGTGTTCTCTCTTTCTTTTTGATGATTACAACTGGGCTACAATATTCTGAAGAACTAAGTTCTACTATTCCTTGTGCTAACCATTCAGTCACCTGAGCTTCAACAATTCTTTTTTCTGAAAACGACAAACTACGAGGCTGATGAAATATATGTTCATTATTTTTACGGAGACGTTCATTTCTATGTGTGTTGCTTTAGTTTTACACGGTTTATAACTCGAAACTAACTGTTGCACCTTATCTGTGAAAGTATTTGGAACATCAGATTCAATATTTACTTTGGTTTCGTCACAAATTAAATCAACTGGAAGAATAAAAGAAGTATTTATTTCTTTTATGCACTAAGAATTACTTCTAATCGTAACTCTATGTTCTTTTATTAGAGTTTCACCCTGCATTAACACATTAAGTCCTACGATTACGCCACAAGACATGACATGATTTTCCACTACTCAAGTGTCAGCATTACACTTATAGCAATCAATCTGAATACTTTCTTTAAAAAGTCTTTCTTTAAATCTGAACCATCAGCCTAATGGTTCTACTTGGCATTTTCCAAACCCCATCCTAGAATTCGAAGGACGTAACTCTTCAACATTCAATTTATGAAAAAACAGATTTTCTAAGAAATGTTGCTTGACTCCCAATGTCTATTAAGGATTTCAGCGTTAAATTACCAATCATTATCCTTTTGTTCAATTTCGATTCATTTCGATTCGAAACATTTAAAGCGGCTACTTCTGTCTTCGAATTTCTTTTAGTACATTCCGAAACCTTATGGCCAAAAGCTTCACTTTTAAAACATTTAATTCGCTTATCTTTATGAATACAATTTTTAGAAATATGATTTTTCAAACCACAAATAAAACAAATTTTATTGTTACGACTTTCAGTATATTTCACATCAGATTAACCATCATTCTTCAATTTACTTTTATTCACATTGTTGTTTTTTTTGAGTTAATTTTATCATTAAAATCATGTTTCGTTTTCGTTCTATCGAAAGCACCTTTACTTTTTTCAAAATCGCCTTTCATTACTTCGTACATTTTGAGTTTTTCTTTACAGTATAATTTTGTTTTCATGCCTATCATTTATTCCCTTTGTAATATAATGTATTAAGGCAGCATCATCTATTTTCCCAAAATTACATAATTCTTTCATTTTTAAGAAATATTCTTGAGCCGATTCAGTATTTTTCGTTTTCCTTTGACTTAATAGCTCATGTAAATTAGTAGAATTTATTTAAAAAAAAATTCGTAATTAAGGCTTTCCTTAATTTTGGCTACGAATTCGATTCTGTTAGAACAAATAATACTGCATTCCGGTCAAACGATAGTTTGGCGAAGACAAATTTTTGTAAATCTGACAAATTAAACAATGTAGAAGTATTCTCAAAATGCTCTACCCATCGAATAACATTTTATGTGATTCTCTATTAAACTTTGTAATAGTATTTTCGATATCAGAATAATTAATGTTAACACTCTGAATAATAGAATTTCCAGTAGTTACATTTTTACAAGCATAATCACACTGTACAGAAGAAAGGAGGTTAATTTTCTTATCAAAAATATTGGGTTGCATTGAAAAATCGTTTTCACATCTTTTATTTATTAATACTTCTGTTTCCGATTCATCGGAGCAAGATGTTTCGGCGCTATTTTCAATTTCAGCTAGAGTTTCAGTATCACATAATAAAGATAAAATCCTTTTCGCTATTTCTGATTTATTGCCGTCAAATGAAATACTTAGAACATTAGAAATTGTAACTAGCTCATTAAATGAAAAGTTTTCTTCGACATCTCTTAATTTCTTTCAAAATTCGTTACTATCTGAAGTAAAGTCAAAACCACAAAATTTTCTAATTCTTTTTCAATTAGATCTATCACGGAATGTATTGAAAATAAATTTATGTAAAGTTCTAATTTTATCTGCTTTACAATTCTTCAGTGCAACGCTGATTTGTTTATTTCATTTAAAATCATTGTCAAATATGAAAAAAAATCTACATACCTTCTATCTTCGAAGTTTTTTTCCAATATGCAAGCTTACGTAGAATTTGAGGAATTGCCTGAAGCATTCCTTAATCCTGCTTCTGATGAGTTTAGGGTAATACCTTCTTTAAAAAGACATCTAAGAAACTTCTTGAGAGGACAGCACATTTAATTTGTATTTAAAGTATTTACATATTTTTTTACAAACAAGTTGATATAAATTTGATTCGCTTCTATGATACACTTTTGTTTACGTCTTTAAATCTAACGCCGTTATTCTTTCAATACGTCTCTAGGCCAACTGCCAAATGAAAACATCAGAGCGAATTATATGATGAGCAACTGAACGCCATCTGGTATTAAATATTGGCACTACATACATATATATATATATATATGTTTAAAGAAATAGTAGTAGAACTGAGAGACCTTTTGGTCAAGAATTTTGCGCATTGAGCTGCAAAATTAAAATTAAAGGCAAGCAAAGGGAGTAAAATTCTAAAAGCAATTGCCTAAAAGTAAATTAGACATACAAGTTCCTAGCAAAAAGAGAAAAATTGTAAAGGCAATCGCCTAAAAGTAAATTTGGTACCTACGTTCCACAGTTTAAAAATTTATAACAAAATTAATCACTCAAAAGGAAAATAACGCAAAAAAACTAAAAACTAAATGTTGGTATTCAAGAAAATCAACATTTAAAAATTTTTAACACGTAAAAAAATATATAAAACACAATCAAATTAAAATAAAACACCTGAAAAATTACAAAGAATGGCAGTAAATGGGAATTCAGACTACTTCGAGCTTTTTGCAGACTTGTCAAGGGAAAAGCGCTTCAGCTCGTACATAGGTAAACTCCATTACGCGTTTCGTCAAACGACAATACTTGAGACAAAAGAAAAAAACTTTAACAGATAAAAATAGATAATAATCTACATAATACCGTAGGTCTCAATTCTTATCGTTTCTTTTCCCGACGCGCCTGCCATAAAATTTAAAACAAATAAAAGTACTACAGAGTAACCTTTACGAAAACTTGGTAAAGCTAATGTACAAATAAACAAAAGTAGCCAATTAGACATGAGACAAAAATTACATAATTTTAACGGACATCCCAATGAGCTAGAAACATTAGACTTAGTTAGCCAAAACAAGAAATAAAACACAAGTGTCTAGTTATGACCTATTGCAGAACAAAGAGAAAGAAATTGAACATACCTGTACCCAAAGCAGTAGCTTAAATTAAAAGCGTAAAAAACTGAAAAGTGGTTGCCAGAATAAGAATTCTAAAATAGTATATAAATTCTTGAATCTACTTTTGTTTTTGAAACGAAAAGAGAGTGTAGGGGATATGTCTTCTGGAGTTAGCATCTCGTTTAGATTAATGGTGTTCTTAATGAAAAACTTTAATCTTAAAAATTATTTGCTTTTTAACAGGATTCTTTTGGTTTAGTGACTAATATCTTTATTTTGATTGAGCATCAATTACTGATTTGAATCTAGCAAATAATTTAATGCTTACTTGGAAGTAAGATGAAACACTTTCTCTTATTTTAGTTACTGTTAATTGATGGTAGATTGGTTTATCCCCTTGATAAGTCGATTAATCTGCTAAGCTATCAATAGTAACTGCTTTTTCAATACTTAAAAATTTACTTTTGATTTTGGCATTTTTGCGCTTTAGTTTTTCCTTAACTGTGTTTAAAGCAAGGAGGACTGAAAATTATTCTTTAATTTTTTTAAATTCTGAAAAATACCTTTTCAATGATGTTTTTAAATTGAATTTCCGTTGCTTGGAGATGTAATATGGAGAGTTTTCTTTTTATAATTTATAGTGTATAATATATATGTTATGTATAATTATGTACATGTTCTATTTTTAGATATATATTTAATAAACAACTTATTTTTAACAGTGACCTTCCCTTTCATGATAAGCATTGCATCGCATGAATTAGAATGTTTATTTAAAAGACGTGTACTTAGCATGATTTAAATGTTAGATATGTAAAAATTCATAATTCTAATTACATACATTTGAAATTTCAAATGTAATTTTCCCATTTAATTGAAAAAGTAAGTACAGATAAGTAATAAAATTCTGTTACCTACAATATTGTTAGAAGTACGTTTACCTAACGATTATTCACTACCTGATATTTCTTAAAATATCTACGATTTATCACCGTGAATGCAATCAATTTACCAGATTTACTATGCAATAAATATCATTTGGCTACTGGTAATGATTATAACTAAAGCGATAATTTAGGAGTCAAAAGTACGATTACGTATCACACAAATTTTTAACATTTTTAGCCACTTTATAATGTATTTCTCCCGCTTTCTTGGCATGCCTTCGTGGTGTAGTGGTCAGCGCGCTCGACGCGTATTCGAGAGGTCAATTTTTTGTGCCCCAGCGAGGGCATTGCTCATTTTTCACATCACCTGCTTCCAAATAAATGACTCTACAGTGGAGCTTGAACTAAAAAGGTGGTGGATGATGACTCTCCATCAGCAGGATTTGGCGACTGGTTCCCGTAATCCCCAGTCGCCCTTTTAAAAGGGGAGTATATAAGAGATTTCTCCCGCTTTCTTGGTATGCCTTCGCGGTGTAGTGGTCAGCACGCTCGACGCGTATTCGAGAGGTCCGTGGTTCGATTCCCGGCGAGGACATTGCTGAATTTTTCATCTCTCTTGCTTTCAAAAAATACCTAGTATCTCTATAGTGGTGAGCGAATTAAAAGATGGTGGATGCTGATTCTAAATCACTAGGATTTCGCGATTGGGTCCCTTAATCCCCAGTCGCCCTCTGAAAGGGGAAGCATATAAAATCTCCCGCCTTCATGGCATGCCTTCATTGTGTATAAATATAAATGAAATTACCGAAAGCATTAATCTCAAATTTCGCGTTACTTGAAATTCATTTATATTATAGATACATCAAGCGTTTTTTAAAATTTACTTTATTTTTAACGTGTCGCAAAATTTTTACGTTATTAAAAGTGTCAGAAAAAGTTGAGAGTCACTGACTTAAACACTGAAAAATTCTGTTGATTTCGTCAATTAACTTGATTTCTAAATTCTGAACTGTGCTATCACTGTCACTTAAGAATCGAAATACATTTCATAAATTTTATTAGCTTAGTTATTGCTTTCGTAGCTATGTTCAAATGTTTGTAAATCGATTTTTAAAAATCGATTTAAAAATCACTTCCTGATCAACTATCAAATTCAAATTTCATGATCATCTAGAAGTTTATTCCTTGTATGTGGCAATACAGTCTGGCAAAGCAATGAGTCAAATTTTGATTTTGATTTGTCTTAAATTTAATATTGCCAATATTTTTCATTGTTTTCCTATTTCGTTGCTTACGGCTATTTTGTTTTCGAAGGCCTGCAAAAGGTATTGCTTGGTTCAAATTTGAATCGTCATTTTGGGACAGATGATATTACATAAATCTGTGATTAAAGAAAATATTGTAGAATTGGAAGAAGAATTGGAGATATGAACTGCCAAAAAGAATGTGTATATATATATAT
>KK112597.1:99925-116035 GCA_000611955.2 Stegodyphus mimosarum
TATATATATATATATATTTGATTCAGAGTATTTTCTTAGGATGTCTTGTGTAATGTTCTTAACACCAGTACTCCTGCTTGGACTTAGGGGTTGTTCGGGTTAGTTCTTTTGGAAAAATTAAACACAACGCAAGTAAGAATTTGGTTTTTGATGTTATTGTAGACAAATTATTTAATTTCAGGTTTTAATTGTAACAGTTCCCCCCCCCCCCCTGGTACCATAAGACCAGAACATTTGGTGCCGCGACCACCAGAACAATACTCATAGGGTTAAGAACAGTAACACTTCTTTTGTTTTAATTCAACTTAACATCAGGTACTGTGTTGTCTGCCAACCCGAGCTCAGACCGTTGTACGGAAGATATTACAAACCTTTCTGCTAAGATGACACTCGTGGCGCTTACCCCTTGTCGGAAATCGACTGCGTGGTGAAAAGAAATAGAAAAAAAGTTTATTTTCCCTGATGTTTACTGAAAATAATTGTTGAAAATCCGTTTTGAGAGTTCCTTCGCGTGGGTTTTCGTATCATTTTGTTTACCTAATTCTCTTAATTTGATTTTCCCCAGCAAATGTTTTGCCCATATTTAAAGTAGTTCAAATCTTCCACCCATGCTCGAAACACTTCGTTTACTTTCAGTGACTGAACCGATTTCCTGCTAACGGTAAATCACACCCAAACGTATTTTTTTAAATTGATTATCCGTTGGATGATTTGCCAAATTCCATTTTTTTCATTCACTGCAAATAAAACAATGGACATGTATTAAAATTATGCATTGGTGGAACAAACATGCTAAACATAGTTCGAAAACTTCACACCATCCCTCTTATCGGCAATGTAATAAAAAAAATAAAGGTATTACCAAAGTCTGTTACTCTGAAATGGAAATTTCAAGGTAACTTTTCACAGCTCGATTTGACTTGTATCCATGAAAACAACAGCGGTGAAAAAAAACATCTCGTGTATTTTTTTCCCGTTTCATTTCCGTTTAACGTGTTTCGCTCCATGAAAAGCACGCGAATGAAGGCTGACTTAACTACCGCTTTAAATGGAGACTGTGGAGAAAAAGCCGAAATGAATAGTTTTAACATACTTCATAAATTGCGTATCTTGGATTCCCATGGATCTGTTATCTAGCGATAGACTAATAGCAAAGGAACCCATTTCTAGACATCATAACTTTATTTCGAAAGGTACTTGGCCTTCTAGACATACGTATTAGATAAACGCTAAGAAAAAGTTTATCATATTTTAGGAATTATCAAAATCTTGTTTTGAACATTTAGAACGCTGGTACGAGACAGTTTCTTCGCAGTTAACATCTGACAGATGAATCAGTTATTCCACACTCATAGAAGTATTAGTAGTCACATCACTGATATATCACCGTTGACATCATCGAAGAATGAATTCTTCACGTATTCGAAGAGAGAAACATAACATGCTCAGCATGTCTATGGTTTTCTTTTATTAAAAAACACGGAGGAGAAAAACGCATTCGGGGGTGTGGATGCACTCAACTGATCAATGCTTAACAATGTTTGTACACGAAGCACTATGTACAGTTAAGTTTTTGATTGAATTAATGAACTGATTTTTTTTGCTAATGTTGTAGAGTCATTGCGGTTTTTGGTGCTGGAGACGTGAAAAATGAACAATGTCCTCCCCGGAATTCGAGCTCCGGACCTCCAGAATATGCGTCAAGTGTATTCAAGATACACCACGAGGCATGGGGAAAGGAGGGAGAAAATACCTTAAACAACACAACTAAGGCATGCAAAATGAAAGGGGAAAATACCTTATAACTTTACTGCTGTTTTTCGCGCAAAGTTTGAGTGATGTTATAAAATAAAACAATAAATTCACCTTCGTTTAATCTTTTTAGTGTTATTTATTTATTAGCTGAAGTACCCGGGTTTTACGGAGAGTAAAACGTTTTTATTTAGGGATGGAGCTATGTTTTTTAATTCCATTTTAAAAGTATTCCAGAAAGGCTGGTAGATAGAGCATTTAAATTCAGCTCTGTTTTACAGGTTCGATCTGCCTGCATTGTTATAAAGAGAAAACCAACACGTCATCATCTGATAGTTTCAGTAAGAACTGAAGCTTGCTATCTTTTGAACTTTGTTGTTATCGTTTATGTCATTTTTCCTAAAATCATTATCTACTTTAGACGATTTCCTCACCGCTTTCGAAATATTCGCGAAAAATTTATAGAGAATGCACTTTAATTCGACTTCGAAGCGCTTTTCTCAAAAGTAAACGAACATGTGTGCGCAAGATGGGTTTCGAGAGTGTACCGTTCCAATATAAACGCCCAGAGTTTGCACCCCGTCTGTACGGTTAGAAATCGTATGCAGACAGTGACCTTCTTGGTTTGAAGATCAAATGTGCCAAATTTCATCAAGATCGGAACAAAACTGCAGATTCGTATCAAAGAGACACTTGAACGTTCTTCTTTATTTATATAAATATTTATCTTCGTTAAACCTGACTCTTAAAATTCAATATATAGCTGAAGTTGGATTGATTCTCTACTGTTTAATTCTCCCGTCCTCGTTCCTATGCGATTCATATTGCAGCGAGTTGCGGGCTTTCGCTTATTCAATACTTCAGAAAAATCGGGGGGTTGAGTAGTTAGAATAGAATCATTGATCATGGAATGTAATCATTAATTTTGATGCGTTAATTGCAGGAAATACAAAATGCAAGCTTTAAATTTCCAGTTCTCTTAAAAGGAAAGAGCGAAGTACCGATCTACTGATAGGAAACTATTTTCACGTAAGAAACAAAAATCAAAGCTTTCATCTCACAAATTACACATTATGGACGAAATCCTTCTATCCTACGTCAATACCACCTACCAATACCAATCAATCTGGCCATTTCTCCTGTTGAAAAATGAGAGTGTTCTCGTAAATCTTCGCTTGCGTTGCCGTCACTACAGATTAATGATATTCATCGTCAAAGATTAATCACTGCAGTGGCTGTCATAAGTACAAGATTGCGAGTGAGCAGAAATATGTAAATTGACAAATATATGACTAATTAACTACCTGAAACTATTAATTGTATTGCAGCAGAATATGGCTAAAGAAACAGGCGATTTAAGTATATGAATTATAATATAGTTCTGATGTAAGGTTTATCCTAATTTTATTAACAGTTATTTTAAGTTTATGCCTCTTTCCCATCATTCTAGTTTCAGCTTACAATTTCCTAACGGAATGCAAATTCAAAAACGCAATTAATGCAAATTGCGGTAAAGCGATGACAATTAGAGCTATTAAATTTTGAACGACATATATCTGTGTTCAAAGTAAACTTAGCGTTATGAAAGAACGCAACGTTTTAAAAGAGCGTTATAAAAGAACGCAACGTTTTAAAAGAAATGTGTTCAATGGCAACACATTTCTTTTAAACCGCTGAGTTCTTTTATAAAGTTGCAAAGACAACTATCTTATGTCTTGCCGAAAGAATCTGTTTATACATTTTTAGAAAGATTTCGATAAAAACTTTAATAACAAAACAAATGTTTCGGAATAAAACTTCTGGCAAAGGCTTACTATTTGAAATCAGAAATATCGTCTTCTTTTTTTAAATTCATTCTTCTTTCAAACTGTCGTATATAAATATGCTGTGAATGGAGAGGTATGTTCTTGCCTTTGCCGAAGCGAAATATTCCTATGAAATACATACTCTTAAAATTTCGAACTGCAAATTAAGTAATATTATTACTCGGAAAGCGAAAAACCGCCAGTAATTACTTCTACATGAAAAGAAGACTCCAAAGTTTATAAAGTCAAATCGTTGGTAACATGAGAAAATATTCCGACAAAAAATCAATTACAAAACCTTTCGAAGCATCCTTAACAGCAGTAAATAAAATGCACTGATGCAAACAAGAAACTGAATCATTTAGTATATGTAAACGAACAGGATTCTTGATTTGCGATGATTTTCAAATAATGCCTGAGACAGAGATTTCGCGCCTTAAATGCAGAAAAACCTCGTGGTATTCAACATACAGGCTTTCCACTGGAGATGTTCTAAAAGCCGCACTGTAGGTCCAAAGTGCTTGGTGATGCACAGAATCAGGTTTTCAGAACACCTCGCCTTAAATAACTTATTCGTAGTCAACCTTTAAGCGGATAAATAATAAGCATTGAGCTGCAATCAGCTCCCCAGGAGGGATTCGACAAGAAGTTCAGAATATTCATAATTTTTAAACAATTCATTTTTAGAGATGGTGAAGGTAAGTAAGCTTGTGGTCGACGCACTTAGAAATGTTATCATCTTTTCTACAAGAATCAGTCCGTCCTGCAAATAAAGTTATAGATAAAATTGAGGAAAGTGCATGCACACAGTCTCTTAGGTAGAAAACTTGAAATCATTCTTCTGCCACCATGATGTTTTAAGATAAGAGTTAATTTTTAAGTTAAGCAGATTGACCCTTAGCACACGGCTTTGTGAAATACCTTCCTGGGGAACACCTTCTGCTAAACACAACAGAGAGTACATAGCCAATGTTCACGTCAAACGATCGATCCTGTAACAAATGTTTGATGAGAATTGTAGATTTTCGCGTAAACCATTGCTGTACATTCATGTAGCATCATAGGCTTTCTCTATATAAAAAGTGTGAAAGTAAAGGGATTTTTTATAAGGCTTTAAAGATAATAGTTTCTGAGAACAGAATATTATCAATAGCTGTCTGACCTTTTCCAAATCTGCTTTGATAAAGGGAGATAAAATTATTCACCTCTAACTAGCATAGCAGACCAGTGTTCACCATCTTTTCGAACTGTTTGCAAACGCATTAGTTAAGACAAGAGGCGGCAAACAAAGATATTCGCTGGATGATTCCGCAGTTTGGCTATTGGAATAACAAACGCTCTTCTTCATGCATTGCGAAGTACACGCTCTTTCCATATTTGAAAAGTAATATGAGAGCTGAATGTCTTACAGCTGAGAGGTTTTAACACAGGATAACTTAACGTTGTCAAGATTAGAAGTGAATCAGAACAGGGAGAGTTGAAATCAATGGGCTCAGAGAGCTGCTTAGCAGAAAGAAATAGAGGATGATAGTTACTGCTATTTCATGTGGCTGAAAACATCTCTCCAATCCATTAGCAAGTCCTCATCTGCTGCTTATTATATAATCCATTTAACTTTAAAAAGAACTATGTGTATTCTTTGCATATAGCAGATGCTTTCCGAATTAATTCATATACCTTTTTACTCTATGTAAAGGAATTTATCGAATGACACATACGAGATCTACGAATTATTCTGACTTCTCCGACGCACATGGCGTGCTTTTGGTTTAGCTCTTTTAAAGATGATGAATTCGATGCGGTAGCATATCGCCGAAAAATACTCCAAGTTTTACGCGGTTTTCTGTTGTCATCCTGGTATTCAGAATTCCCCCAATACCTCGGATATTTTGAAAAGTTTACTGACGATTTTGGAATAGATAATTCAGCTACTTGAACAATCATATTTGGAAGAATCTTCGCAGAATGATCAATTTGTAAGATCCTTCACCATGAGCTCAGTAAAACAGGCATGGTGAGAGAAGGAATCCTAGTCTGGTTTATCCAACAAAAACTGTGGTGAGAGTTCGTCGTGAGAGAGAATGACTTCCATTTCCTATGAAATTTACAGTGACTGAGAAATGGTCATTATTAAAGGGGTAAATACCAGCATTTAAGGAGCAGATTGGTAGAAAATGAACAAAAAGTGACGAAGTCATCGAGTGGAAGATGTCTGTTGGCTGATGAATGTATGTGTTTTCTGCTTTCTTGAGAATACAGAAACATGGTCATGGAGTAGCTTCTCTATTTCCTTTCCCCGAGGATTAGTATCTCTACTACATCAGAGAGGTTTATGTCCATCATCAACTGGAATAAACGGTTCTGGTAGCTCACGGATGAAATCGTCCAAATCTCTCTGATCAGTGCTCTCATTTGGGGGAAGATAGACACTAGAAATCCGGATGTCCAGTGTCCGGATGTTCACCTGACCAGTAACTGCTTGGAGAGATGAAGGGCTCTTGAAGGACAGTTAATGGAGGTAAGCAAGCCTACACCACTACATGCAAGCCCGCTGAAAGTATTGGGATTTCCTTTCACAGGATACTTGCGTAGCTTTGCTGTAGCATAAAGTTTAAGGAATGTTTCTTGTACTGCAACATAAACAGGCTGATAACTATTAATAACTAAGACCGTCAAACGCCTACTGGAAGCCACGCCACTTCGCAATATGAAGTAGCTATTAGTAATGTTTATTATTGCGATGTTTTCTTTGTTGTGTAATTAGACATATTTTGGGTGGTCTGTGCCTCTATCTATTTCATTCTCTGATTCAACAAAATCAAGGAAAATACCTTCAACAAAGCTTCGGCTTGAACTTCTATTTTTAGCCCTTTTAATTTACATTTTTGACCTATTCGTTTTTTGGACTTTTATTTCAGAGCTTTCTGCTGCCTATTTAGGAGAAAGATGATTTAAAAAGTTTTGCTGCTAGTTATTTTTGGTTCAGGGGTGATTTTGGATTAGCAATGCAATCCTGACTTTCATTACCAATCAAGGAACAACTAGCACAAGCAGGGTTGCAAGTGTATGTAATCTTTGCATGCCCGAACCGCTGACACTGAAAAACACCGCAGTGAGCCCGGCATTTAACATGTGTTGAGGCAATTCGGTACCCCGTTTTAATGGATTTCTGGGAATGAGAACTTCAGGGTAATATTTTTTGTGTTAATAAGTTACTCATCCCTACAAATTTTAATTGGTGAGAGGAATATACGTTTTATTCAGCCAATTCTTTAAAAGGGTCTTCCTTAGAGATTGCTATTTCTGAAATAATACCTCTGGACATGCTCAATGAATTATGTGGAAACACACTAACAGAACTTTCTCGCCCATACTTGTCATTTTTAAGGAAGAAGAGTATTGTGCATCACATATTGTCTCTTATGGAAGAGGAATTGCGATAGGTGTTTTAAGTTGAGAAGGAAAAGAGGCAAGATCATTGAAGCTCTGGAATTATGACATTCGATCATCAAAAATTTAATCACTTGAAGGATCTTCACCTTCTGTGTTTCAGCTGGGCATATTGAAATGGCCTTGTACTTATTGTGTGTACGTCTACGGTGACCTCCTGAGATACTTCAAAATTCTTCCCTGTGACACCTGCCGCCACGGTACAGCAGCATAGAGAGGGGAACTTCGAAGTGAAGAGGTTAGGAGAAAATTCAGAAAACATGACATTTCCTGTTGCAAAACAACGCGCTAACAGCTTCCGTGACCCATGATTTCCGATTTAAAAAAGCTAAAGAGCACGATATTCACCAGATTTGCCAAGGCATGCGGGTCAACGCAGAGAAATTTATAGGACCCTGTATGCAAAATATTTAGCACGAGATAAATGGAAAGACGCAGTCAACCTTGATGAAGCATGTGTTTATCCAAATAACTGCAACCAGAAAAGGTCTATTTGTTAAAGAAAATGAAGAGCAAAAAAAATGTACAAATCTGTTTCTATCAATGCAAGTTTCAGTAAGGAGCTTATGATCGTCGCAAGACTTTCTTACAGTGGGAAATTGAAAATAAGAAAAGTGGGAAAAACCAAAATATTATCAAAATATTATCAAATCAAAATATTATCGAGGAAAAGAGTATCCACTCGAACATTTAGAAAATACCCGAAATCTTTCAAAAAAAATGTAAACACCTTCTGTCTATTAAAGATCAAAATGTTTTTACAAACCATTTCTTTCTGAATCATGTGGTAGCGTCGTCAATCTTACCTCAGGTGTTCTCTTCTAAGATTGCATTTAGTTTATAAAAACATTGCTGGATCCATTTGGCAGAGATGATTGTCTCGAAACAACATATCTGAACTATTTTCTTTTCCCAGTTACTTTCTGATATTTATTTTCTAGTCTTGGAAGTGAAAAATTCAATAGAATGAATTTTCTGTTTCTTTCCTCAAAGAAAACTTTGGGACCTCCAAGATTCTTCCATTTGCCGATAATCGCAGCTGTTTCTTTTTAAGATTGAAAGGAAACATACCATTAGAAATGCATCTTTGGGCTCTACGCTCTTCTTGAAGTGATTGATGAATCGGTGATAAAGATATTTCCAAATGGATTCGATGAGATATTTATTCGACGATATTCATGCGTTCATTTGTTCAGCATGAAATTCGAAGGAATATTGTCCTTGAAATAAATTGTCCTGTGACGAAGAAATCGCATGGATCCATGTGAAGGATGACAGAAATGATTTAAAGTACTATATTACTGCATGGGAAGACTTATGAGTTTACAAAGATTCCGTTGATACATAAATTTAAATAACTGGAATATTACTGCCGACACATTTACACTGGTGTGCAAAAATTAAGGACGAAGTCGAAAAATTAACATATCAGCTGAACGAAGAGGCAGAGCGGACAGAAAGACCAATCAGGAGATTAAGTAAGGTGATGTACGGTAGCACATTCGTAGATATGCAGGTAGACGTAATGGGGGAGTGTCTGAGTAGTATAAAGCATGTTGTCGGTGTAAGATCAGTATTTCTGGCAAAGAGATTGCACGCCGTATAGCAGTTAAAATCACACCGAGTTGCTGCCTCAGCGAGAAATGGCGAATAATCAATCTGTTAGACGACATCTGGATGCTTTTACTCGAGGTCGAATCATTGGAAAGTTGGAGGAAGGCCGCAGTGTGACAAGTGTGGCTGCAGAGTTCGGAATTGCTCACAGCATCGTTTCACGACTTTGGAGACAATTTCAAACTACAGGAACAGCTATCCGGGGGTTTAGTAGTGGTCGTCCACGAGGAACCACACCCGCAGATGACCGGTATATTGCCTTACAGGCCAGAAGAAACAGGCGGCAGACAGCGGGAGAAATCGCTAGACACACGACACAGGCGACTGGACGACCGATATCGCGTTTTACCGTGGCCAGAAGACTGCACGGTGGTGGTCTGTTTGCACGACGCCCTGTACGGTGTGTACCTCTAACGCCTGCCCATCGGAGAAGGCGTTCTCTGTGGTGCCGGGAACACCGGAATTGGAGAGACAATGAATGGGGACGAGTACTCTTTACAGATGAGAGCAGATTTAGTCTGAGTTGCGATTCTAGACACATACACATCTGGACAGAGCGGGGAACACGCAATAACCCCTTCAACATCAACAAAAGGGACTGTTTTGGAGGTCGCGGAGTTCTCGTTGGAGCAGACATAATGCTTGGTAGCCGGACCGACCTTCATATCTCCCAAGTAGGTTCGTCACCTGGGACTGCTACTGTAACGAGGTTCTTCTTCCTTACATCCGTCTTTTCACAAGGGCTATGGGTCCTCAGTTCCTCTTCATGGACGACAACGCTCCACCTCATCGCACAGTTACTGTCAAAGAGCTGTTGGAGAGTGAAGATATTGAACACATGGATTGGTCGGCAAGGTTTCTGGATCTAAATCCCATCAAGCATGTACGGAACTTACTAGGGAGACCCGTGGCAGCACGTAACCTATTGCCAGTAACGATTCGGAAACTGCGATTGGTGCTACAAGAGGAACGAGCAGCAGTGTCTCAACAGCTCATTAACAGCCACATATATAGCATGCACAAATGATGTGAAACCTGCCTAGCAGTCAGGGGAGATCATATCCCCTATTAAAGACCGGATGTTTCTTGCTGGATACCCATCACAGGGTTGTTTCGGCCTTCAGTCGCATTGCGCTCCATGCTACGTTTTCAATAAAGCTTCTTTTTATCAGTCTGATTTCTCTTTTAGTAAGTGTTGCTTACATTACTCATGTCCTTACGTATTGGGGATCTTACGGTATTAAATGTGTTGATTTGGAAAGCTTTTGTACAAAGTTATATTGAAAAAACCGTGTCGTCCTTAATTTTTGCGCACCAGTGTAATTGTACATACAGGAATTGCAGCGGAGAATTACGTTGTTGATTATTTCATCCAAGCTGAGATAGGGAAGAAAATGTTTGATGAGAGAGAGAGAGGGGGAGAAGAACGTAAAAACCTTAGAAACCTCTTTTGGGCGATCTCTGAGATCAGAAACCCTTCAGATTCTTTAAAACATTTATTTTTACTATCCTCGGTTTATTTCAACATACATTATTTATCTTGGTGTTAACAAGTTTTTCAACTACTGTACTGGGTTTTAATTAAGTTGCCTTAGAACAGAATTTCTGCTTAAAGGGAAGCTGATACCTTATCAAGAAATATATAAACTAAATTAAATTTACAGTTTGAACAAAGTTTTAAAAATTGAATAAAATGTCAAACAGTAAACATATTTATTTTCTAGAAAATACGAAAATTTGTACGAAGCATGTTTCCGAATAAAAAATAAGATCATTTACGCATAGATAGCTTACAAAGAAGTTTTATGACTGCCGTTAATTCAAAGTTATTCATAATAATAATAAAATATATTAAAAGTTCGTAACAAGTAACAAGCTCAATTGATGTTAAAATTTATAACGCTGATGTAAATGTCAATTCTTTAAACTTTTCATTGTTCTGCGGCATTATATTGAAGTTTAACTAACCGCGTGTTTTTTAAATTTGTAGCCGTTCCTCAATAAACACGAACGCCGGCTAGCTTTAAAAGTATTTATTAACAGAGCACACAGGAACGGGTACAAGGAAATATACATAAATATTAAACATATAACGGAACATTAAACATTAGAATTACAGACATCTACTATATGACAACCTAACATGTTCGCGGCTGGAGGTCGACTGACTTAGACTGTTCGTCTTCGCCGCTCGGTGGCGTTCAATATAATTCGGTTACGGTTAAATAGTTCTGTTACATCCTCCCCCTCTGACTTCGTAGACGTCTAGGCAAGAAGTCAGGAACGGAACTTCGTCTACGTTGTGCAGCGGGTGGAGAACAAGATGGACGGGCTCGGGTGTGATGAGCAGTAGCTTTAGTTTCAAGGGCATCTTTTGAAACAGACACAGATTCGGTTGGTAGAACACGTTTTGGGCGTCCCCTTTTCTTTAAAGGAACCACCGGAGTTACACGAGCTGAAGTCTGAAACTTACTTCGATCTTGATACGGTTTCAAGGCTGAAACATGATATTTGCCAAGAATTTTGTCTGGTTCGTTAAGATCGGCAATATCATAAGTAGTTGGAGATCTTGTAGTCACTATTACATAGGGACCATCTCGTTTAGGCATGAATTTAGCAGTTTTCTTTAGTGGACCTTTGCTGACTGGGTGGAGAGTAACCCAAACTTTATCTCCAGGAGCAAATTTCGGAGTTTCTTTTCGTTTCTTATCAGCATATCTTTTCTGCTTATCTTGATGCAATTCGACCCTTTCTCGTACTTGTTGTACATTTCTTGCAAAACGTTTCAAATATGGAGTTATTTCGGGAATAAAATTGTCGTTCTCAATTACGGCTTTTATATCGTGTTTTACATCATCTAAGGTTCGTAACTCACGTGCAAATTGAAGAAATGCAGCAGAATGTCCAGTTGAATCACACCTGGCTGTATTCAAAGCAAACCTTATTAATGGCAGTTTATCCTTCCATGACTGATGGTCATTACCAACAAGTATTGCTAAACGAGGTTTCAGATCTCTATTCTTTCTTTCAACTGGGTTAGACTGTGGGTGATAGACAGGAGTAAGACTCTGATCAATGTTCAAGATATAGCATAGTTGTTGCATAACAGCACTAGTAAATTGTGCACCATTATCACTTACTATTTTTCTGGGTAACCCAAATCGAAGGGCAACTTCTTCCAAAAGAGTAGTGGCACATTCTCTGGCCGTTGCTTCCTTTAAAGCAAATAGTTCTGTCCACTTCGTGGCACAGTCCTGCACAATAAAAATCCATTTTTCACCCGATGGTGTTTCAGGAAGAGGACCAAAAAGATCGATTGACAAGGTCTCAAAGCGTTGAGCATAGACAGGAGTTTGAAGTAAGCCAGAAGGCTTTTGATTAGAGGCTTTATAACGGCAGCATTCAAGACAGCTTTTGACATAGTCTGCTATATCTTTTCTCATTCCAACCCAGTAGTATCTTTTTGCTATGCGATAAAATGTCCCTTCAGCCCCATAGTGACCGGCCGTTGGCGAATCATGATATTCTTTCAAGATTTCTGCTTTTCTTTGTTGAGGTATAACTAGTTGAGCTTCTTCTTCTTCCGAATCAGGAGAATATCGATACAACACTCCTCTGTTCATAATGTATCCTCTTCCAGTCCAAGTTGCACAGTCTACTTCTTTCTCAGGACTTTCAAAAGCTTCAATGATCTTCTGAAGATCATCATCCTCTAACTGTGATTGGCGCAATTCTGCAGGACTGATAGTAGGGATTTCGACAGAGACAGCACAGACGTGACAAGAATCCGTACTTGAGTGTTCACAAATAGGGCGAGATAATAGATCAGCAATAAAGTTCAATCGTCCAGGAATGTAATTGATAGTCAGATTGTAGGACTGAATTTGTAAGGCCCATCTTGCGAGCCTACCAGTTGGTGTCTTTAAAGACATCAGCCACTTCAATGGTTGGTGGTCAGAGGTGATTGTGACAGACTGGCTTTCGACATATCCTCTAAATTTGTTGAGTGCCCATACTACTGCTAAGGCTTCTTTTTCTATGGTGGAGTAGTTTCGCTCTGATGAGGAAAGTAAGCGGCTGGCATATTCTATTGGGTGTTCCTCATTTTTCTCTCCTTGCAGCAATACTGCTCCAATGGCTACATTGCTAGCATCTGTTCGAATGATAAAAGGCTTCGTTCCATCAGCTTGTTTAAGAATCGGAGGGCTAATTAATTTTGATTTCAGGTCTTGGAAAGCATTTTCTTGTTGTACTTCCCACTTCCATACAGCTTCCTTCTTCGTTAAATCCGTTAAAGGTTTGGCTATCTGAGAAAAGTTTGGAATATATCGACGATACCAGGAACAGGTTTGTACGAAAGATTGTACTTGTTTAACAGTTTTTGGCGATGGCATCTCTGCAATGGCAGCAGTCTTCTGTGGATCAACAGTTATACCATCCTTGGTAATGTAATGGCCTAAATATTTCACTTTTTCACAACAGAAGTGGCACTTTTCTCGGTTGGCATTGAGCTTGAATAACGATAGACGTTGGAAAACTTGTTCTAAGTCAGCAAGATGTGTTTGGAAGGTAGGGGACAGCACGATGATATCATCTAAATATGACAACGCAAACACATTATTCAGTCCAGAACGGAACTTATCTATCAATCTAGAAAAGGTGGCAGGAGCATTTCTCAATCCGAAAGGCATTCGGGTAAATTTATAGGTACCAAAAGGGCAAACAAAAGCAGTCTTGTTTTGATCTTCTTCAGCTACTTTCACCTGATGATAACCTGACTTCAAGTCAATAGTAGACATATAAGGTGTGGGTTTTGCTTCATTCAACAAATCATCTATGCGTGGCAAAGGATAAGTGTCTGGAACAGTTTGAGCATTTAGGTTACGATAGTCAATGCATAGCCGGACTTTTCCATCCGGTTTGGGAATCAAAACCACAGGAGAGGCATAGGGGCTTTCACATTCTTTTATGATACCTTGTTTTAGAAGGGAATCAAGTTCTTTTTTCAATAGTTCTTTCTTACTTGGGCTCATCCGATATGGAGGGACTGACACAGGGGGGCTGTTTCTTGTGTTAATATGATGTTCAATGAATGGAGTGGCCTCTCCCCCTACTTTGAAGACAGTGTGATATTTGTTAAGCAATGCATCCGTTGCAAGCCGTTGGGATGTGGTTAATTGTTGTCCTTCATTTTCCCGTAGTTGGCAATTGTTTACAACAACCGGAGTTTCTTCCAGTGTTTGGGATTGATGAGGTTTCACGAAACTATATTTTGTTCGAGGTTCGTCAGAAAAGTTCCATTTATTTTCCGCAAGATTTAAAACAATTTTAGCTTTTTGAAGAAAGTCAATTCCTAACAGAGTGGAGTTATTTTTAGCATCAGGCAACACAAGGAGCGCAGTTTTGAACTCTCTGCCTTCAAGAAGAATAATTTGTTCAGTGCGAAGTACCTCTTTTTCAGATACCAAACCATCAGCGAAAGACACCTGTAGTGTTGTCTTTTCAAATACTGCATTCTGTTGCTTCAGAATATGATAGAGGGATTCACTTGCGATTGAGTGACTAGCACCAGTGTCAGCAAAAGCTGTACCGGAAATACCTCCAATACTAATTCGAAATACAGCAGTCCGTGTGGAAGCTAAACAGGATCGGATTTGGATAGTGCCAAAATTAGATGAATCTGTAGTCTTTGGGGGGTTACAGTCTGGACATTTAGACTTGATAAAACCAGTTTTACCGCACCCATAGCAAGTTAAAGGTGGTCGGTTTTCCTCTCTTTGCTGTTGTCCACGATTTGAAAAGGTTTTACTTGTTCTCTGTACGTCAGTTGTTCGATTTTCTACTTTGGGTTTGGATGGATTAGTCGCTTTGAAAGAATAGCTCCGCCTGCCAGGGAGTTGAGTTTTATAGTTCGTATTTTTAACACGCACAGCTTCATAATCATCCAATTTCTGTACTAATTCAGATGAACTCTTAATTTTTCCCCAAGAATCAATAAAATGCTGCTTGATATCACTACTGACCCTTCTTTTAAGCTGATCCGTCAGGACCAAGTCTTTGAGCGATTCAAAGTCTGTAACATCGAGGCTGTGTAGCCATTCTTCCAGATAATTGTTTAATTCGTAGGCAAAGTCTTTCCATAAGGTTCCAGGCTGTCTTTGGTGTGTGGTAAGTTTAATTCGAAATGATTCAGCATTTAATTTGAATCTTTGGAGCAGAATCATTTTGATGTATGAATAATCTTCTAATTTGTCCTTCGGTTCTCTTAAAATGATTTGTGAAATGTCTATAGGCAGAAGAGGTAGGAGATGAGTGATGTAATCTGTTTGTTTTATATTAACTTTCTCACATTGTCTTTCGAAAATTTGCAGGTAAGTTGTAATGTCAGAAGTTCCTGTAAATTTAGGGATTAGGTGTTGAATGTTTGTTTCAATAGCTGCATTTGAAGCAAAGGCGGCATAGTTAGCATTTGAGCTAGTAGCTGCCAGGTTTAATTTTAAACGTTCCAATTCTACCAAAAGTTCTTGTTCTTTTCTTTGGCGTATCTCTAGATCGTTGCTTTCACGTTCTTTTTGTTGTCTAGTTTCGATTAAAGTTTCTAGAAGATTCTTGGTAAAAGCTTCATCATAAGTGTCAGATTTGACGATAAGATCTTTAAGGTCTATCACTCGCATAGTATCGTTTACTGTGAAACCCAGCTCTGTGGCGAGAGTCTTTAAATCCTCTTTTCGCGCTTTGGCAAGATAAGCCATAATTATATGAGAGGTCAGGGGGGAGGGGAAAAGATGAAGTTGAATTTGTTGTTATTTCGATGTTATTCACAACACAGTTTTTATACTTACACTATTTTCAAATTAATAAATAAACGGTTTACCTTTAAAATGTATATACCACTATTAAACAGCATGTAAGCAATGTTATACATACATTTATATACCACTATTAAACAACATTTACAAACGCAAACAATGTTACTGGCAAAGTTATCACATCTAAATTTCAAAAATATCATAAAATACCCCTATAAATTCAATTTGTATCCAGAAAATGACATATAATAATTTGCTCAAATATTTGTATACTACTTAGCAAAACATAAATAAATGTCTTATCATAAGCTTTTATTCAAACTGAATTCTTTGAACTGAATTGAAGTTTTAATCCTAACAAACCATTATGTCATAAACAACATTAATTCTTTTACCTTATTTAAAAAGTCCTTCTATTTTATTCATAATAATTTTCTTTCATTTCAAGATATATATTTCAAAACATTCATTAACGGAAAGCAATATTTTCTTAAAGTACAGTATAAGCTCAAAAGTTCGTCGAAAGGAAATCAACAAGTACAATATTTTATTTTACCTAGAATAAACATTCATTGAATAGTAACAGCACTCACAGGAAACGAAATAAAATATAATCAAAAGACTGGGCATAAACACAGCATAACTCATCTAGCTTGACATTCCGTGAGGGGGAAGAAAAA
>KK112597.1:121571-195303 GCA_000611955.2 Stegodyphus mimosarum
CGATTGCAGTAAAAATACACGTGCACAACTAGATGTTAAGCAGTCCCATATACAAATTTTCAAACTTCTACAATTAACAGTTTTTGATTTATATGAGTTACATAAACACGTACAGAAATCACAAAAAATTCAATTTGAATCCATTTTGCAATTTGGTTTTAATAAAGAGTCTTTTATTCTGTCCGTACCTACAAATGCCACATAAAAATAATCAAAATGGATTCAGGAACGGGTAAAATGTGTATTTCTGTTGACGTCTGAAAACTGAAATTTTTCGATATTGCAATACGTTCTTTACTTCAAGGAATTATAATAACAAGGGAGAAAAAATTACTAAGACTTAATTAAAAGCTATTTAAGAGACTTTCTTCAGAAATTCTACCTTTTAAAAAAGAAGCTTGACTGTTTCAATTTGCATTTTTTATCTTAAATAACTAGCGGTTGGTATTTCAAACATAACCATGTTATATATGTCTGAATTTGCAATGTGCACTTTATTTTGTAAAGTCAAAACTGAAAAATGTAATTTTGCCTTACCGCCTTTAATGTATGTCCCAGCAGCATAGCTTTTTATACGGATGATGATTTTTCATTAACTCTTGGGCATAAAAGAAATATGAGCTTCGGACAAGTCTTTCAAAATTCATGAGGATAATCGAGTTGAGGGACAGCTTCAGATTAAGAGATTCATTAACATAAATGTACACGAAAGATATGCAAATGTAGCATGATAATACATTAAATTTTATTTAAATTGTTTGGAAACATCGCATTAACGCGAAATTAATTTAAGGTCTTTAGAATTTAGCGTACTGTTTAATATTCATATTATAGGTAAGTAATAAGTTCAGTTACCGCCAAGCTTTATCGCTAATTAATAATTACAAAAAAACTAAAATTGTAGTCCTTCTAACATGAAGAATATTGCCCACCGAATGGCAGTTGTTAGTTAATTATAACATTAAACAAGTGCTTACATATTCTTACGTTTCAGGAGTTAATGAAGCTTCTCTTCTTTTTAACCTGCATAGTTAAATTTTTATGCAAATATATGAGGTACGTGAATCTGAATGCGACGAGAGTCTGAATTAATTACAAATTTCATTTACTCTAGTTTTATCTTACTGATAATATCCTTCAGGTAATAAAATTGTTACATACATTTGTACGACTGTATCCGTCTGAATATGTACATTAAACGTCAACGCACTCAACGCAAATCAACACAACGCATTTTCCATTAGAACGTTTTAGATCCGATATTTACAGAAGAAATTTCATTTCTTTATCATAGCGACTTTCAAAGAGTAAAATTTTATCAAGACAAAGCAAAATGTCATACTTTGAAACGTACCACTGCATTTCTTGAACAAATTAAGAGTGATATAGGTATTACGTACGCACATTTTCAAAGTACAAATTAAAGATCAACATCTTTGAAGATTTTCAAAGTATTCTGGCGAAGTCCCTTCACTTCCTTCCACAAGAAGAATGGAAATAAATACCTCTTGACTTCGCATTTTAAACATTAATGAATACATTAATGAATTAATTAATGAATTTAAACACAAATCCATTCTAAAAATGTGTAAACACAGTCTATAAAGTTTCCATTTACCTTTCATAGTATTTCTAACACAAAAATTTATATTACCGCCTCAGTCATCCTTAGATTGGTTTAAAGTTTAAATAAAACTCTATAGATTTCAAAGAAACGCGAATATAGATCTCCTTTCGTCATAAACAAGCAATGTTTGCAATTTCGGGAGGAAAAACAAGATTAAAACATGAGAATCAGCAAACCGAAAAGAATGTTGCGCCATCTGCCGCGGAAAACTGAAATGAAATGTGAAAATATTAAGATACTGGGTTTTTGAGAGAACTGCAAAGAGCTGAATTGGAAGGAATGTCATCAGCTTATCAACTAAATTTTTGGCAATGTGAAAGACTTGAAAAAATCCAGTTCATCATTTATGAATTATTGTTGCAGAACAAAAATCAAAATTGCGGTTAAGTTCCTAATCCAAGTTAAGATCATATTGCAGAAGAATACGCTGTGAAAAGAAGAATACGCTAATTAAGTTACTTGAATGTGGAAAAGCATACAGGCTGTCTGAATAAAAAGAAAAAATATCTTTGTGGACGGTTTTCCAATGGAAACTACATGCACAAAAAGTGACGTAAACCAGCCATGCAGCCAGTATGTTTGCCTCAGCATGAATCCAGGATTAATTATGAGCATTCAATGGTGGAACTAAAATAAATGTGTAGAATTAAGATACAATAACACGCCGAACAAATATTAATTTAGAAGTCAAACATCAAAAATCAGCATTATATTTTTAAATTTTACCAGGACTAGTTTCGATGGTTTTTACCGAACCACCATCCTCAGCTGCAAAAGACCAAATGGCGCTTTATTATTATTTATATAACGCTGATTTTTGTTGTTTGATTTCGAAATTAATAAATGTGTAGGGTTACTAGGTTCTATTAGATGCAAGCTGCAAGAAAAATGAGCAACAGCTTTGTCAGGTTTCGAACCCCGAACCTTCTAACTGCTAGCCAGATTTGCTGTTAACTACACCAAGAAGATATTCGGTAAGAAAGGAGAACTTTCTTCATATTCTCCTCCTTCCTTGAAGGACATTTGATGAGGAGTTCAGTCAGACATCATATTTTAATTCAGCCCCATACTAGAGCAATTATACATTTATTAAAGCCCGGAAACACGAAGATTCAAACAGTGTTCTTGCTGGGATTCGAAATCCGGATCTCTTGATTTACAGCCCGACATGCTTCATATTGCACATCAGAGATTATCAGCAAGGACTCTGATTTTCCTACAAATAATTTACTAAAATTAAGAAACACATTCAGTGAACGAACGTTACATAAGTAACTATGCATTCTCATTGGAATGTAAGTTTCTTTTAAAGAAATAATACTGCGGTGCTTACTTGCCCATGCACCCATGACTCCTTTACATATATTATGTTTTTAACGTAACCGCCTTCTTCGGAAACTAAATTATTCGCATAATTTTTCTCTCTCGATTTTAAAATTAAAATTAGTAAAAAAATAAAATAAAATTGGTAGTAAAAAAAGGGAAAACACGAGAGGATACATGGTATTGATTTTATAACATTTTTTTAACCCAGGCAGATCAAACATGAGATTAGGTTTTGAAGATCCGCTACGGAACTGCTTAAAAGAAACGATTCATTTTACTGAGCGAACTGACTACGATATCTGAAAACGGAGTTGTAGCTCTTCTACAATTCACATACAACGCTTGATGGAAGCTTACGAGTAATAAAGATCTCCTATTTGATCACAAATGGATTCAATTTATTGATCGAACGAACTCATGATTCACCAGAAAAGAGATGAAGGAAGTTGAAAGCGTTCCAGGAAAGTTCGATTCCTATTTTATAGCAGAAAAGAATGCTTATCCTCCCACGTTGGAACTGACTTTAATTTTTATAATTTCCCAGCCCTTTGAAAAATTTTTGTTGCATAAATTTACTGTTAGTTCTACGTAGAAAGGATAATTTAGAGAATCTCAAAACTACAGTTGAAAGAAATCAGGTCAGGGCGTTCGCGTGATTGAGTCGATTCTTCCAATCCCACGGTTCACTACATTCATTTTGCTTTACGGTCCAGTCTCGCTAACTGGTATCCACCATACGGATCATACGTTTCTTTTCGCTATTCCCTCTGTCGTAGATAACCATAAAAAAAAAGTTCCGGATCTTTTCCCCTCCAGGTCATTGCTAGTGAGAAGTGAGTCATAAAAAGGAACGAATTTATTTTTAGTGAGAGATCTGTTCTGATCCAATCCCCAAAACGAGTGGTTTTGCCCATCCCTAACCCATGAGCTCCCTTAAATTTGAATGTATTTGTCCGTGTAGTATTCGTTTTTGTGTTAATAAGTTCGTGGATTTTGGGTGCATGTGCTGTGACTGATGAAGGAAGTATAGTAAAGTGCTTCAAGAAAATGGAGATATCTAATGCTCATAATGCATCTGAAGCTCATTGCACGTGGCAAGATAGACTGAACGGAGACGATGGCAACGATTTGCAAGCTATAGCGGATGACACAGGCAGTAGCTGCAGCAGTATTAAATAGCTTGATGCCTAGGGAGTAACAGTAGCTAGAAACGAAGAAAATAAATTATAGCAAACCTCTATATGAAATGCCTTAGACCAGTCGTCTGGAACTGGTGGTCCTCGAAACAATTTTATGTTACCTGCAAATGCATTTTAATTTTATATTTGTTGCAAATACGGTCTCGTAATAGTTTGAAGATTTCAGTAATTTGAAGACCAGAGTTTCCTTTATTTTCATTACCATTAAAAACGAGCGTGAGTAACACACCAAAAAATCTATGAATGGAGTTAATTAACTTACAGTGTGATTAAAGCGTATTCAAAGATTTGAAGATACCGATTTAATTCCTTTTTGTTCATAGTGATAAAAAATGAGTGCTCTTAATTATAAATTTTTTCTCTTAGTATATCTGTAGTTAGCATATGTGTTTTTGTTTTGTAATATATTTACATGTAAACAGTTTTTTTTACAAATGAGAGTTGAAAGTTACGAGAAGAAGAACCCATCTGAGAGGAGAAGAAGAACCCATCAGAGAAGAGCCCATCTGATGGATAAGAATCTAACCAACAATCTGTGGAGAAGGTAATTTCTACTAATGCCTTCCCAAGGCTATAAATTTTATCAGAATGAAACCAACGTCAAGTGTTCAGTTGTAGTGAGAAAGAAGTATATAATTATTTACATTCAAACGTATGTATTTTCATTTATTCGTCGAAGAAAATTTAATAAATAAAGAAAAATAAAAAAATCTTAAAGGCTTCGGATTTTAAATTACGTTCAAAGGGGCGCTTTTTCAACATTTTGTGTGTTACCTTTATTTATTAAACATCATGTTCTTCGCATTTAAACCATAAAATTCAGTTCAAGAGAAATATCCCAAAATAATTTTAAATTGAGCATATGTTTAGAATTTCAGATACGCAAACTCATGGGCTGGAGATAAAATGTTTTTTCTGTACAACGTTGCCATTGCTCGCTTTGAAATCGTAGAGTTTGTTAATCAAAAATTCGTTAAAGTTTTACAAAATATGAAATCGATCATAAAACAAATTCCAAATTTCAAATTTGGGCTTCCAGAGGCTCATATTCGCAGTAGGATTACGTCATTCAAAATTGGGTAGCTCTAGATACTGTCGTTTTATCACAATGCGAGAAACATGCATACATTTATGCAGATTCTTCATTATTTAATTTCTTTAAATATAATATAGGGTTATAATATTTAGTGGCAACAATTTGAAAAGTGAAACGGGCATTCAGAGTGAACAGACGCAAAATCGCAAATCGAAAACAATAGTCCTTCCGGGACAAAGCCCTTTTGGACTGGAAAGAAACTAAATTGTCAGTATTTGTTCCAGTTTTCAAGTTCCTTCCCGCTTGAATTTTCATAATTTATTTATAATTTTGAATTTTCGTTTTGTATATTATTATTGTTTAAATTGAAATTTATTTAAAACATTCTTAATTTTCTCAGGAAAATATTATCATCTTCTTAAAAAAAGTTATAAAGGATTTCAGATTTTAACCTCGCGCCAGAGGATCTATTATTTTAGCCTAGCATCAGAGGACTTTTATGCTTTTTCCGAGCATCGTAGGTTACCAGTATCTTTAGAAATCCGAATAGAGTGTCAGGGGTCGGCATATCTTGTTTTTCTATATTCACTATATTATTTCTCTCAAAAAAGTTATCCTAAAGAGGGGGAAAGTACATAATAATTTTAATCAGTCTCGCTATTCTCCTTTCATTAAAATATTTAAAAACTTCTAATTAGATATCTTATGGTTTAAATAAATTTTTATTTAAAACAATCTAATTAAAAATGTAGAAAAACTATTTTTAAGAACTGCATTTATTACTTTTAAGTCACTTGGTTTGAAACTCAACAAAAAGATTAACTCTAAAATTTAAATGTCTTACGCTTTACTGAAAGGCAATACTCGCGGGTGAAGGACTGTTTCGTGGAGATCAGAAATATTATATTTAAGGCCGTGGCAACATATCGCTTTCGAATAGCTGAATTTGTGGATTAAAACTGAAAGATTAATACCTTACATTTTGCCGAAAAGCATCAGACTATCTCGCCGGATATAAAAATGTTTTATTTCGGGCAGTTTTGCTACTTCTCATTTTCAAATGGCTGATTTTGTTGAAAACATTTCCTTAAATTCGTACAAAATATTAAATAAATGCAGAAGGATTCTTAATTCAAAATCAGGACTTCGAGTTGGCCATGTTCTGGTAGAGCAATGCGTGTGTTAAAAATTTGGTGGCTGTAGGTACCGTTGTTTTCCTATAGTGCGAGAAACATACATAAATATATACACGGAGATTCATATTAGTCCAAAGGGATTTTGTCCCTGAAGGACTGTTGTTTTCGTTTTGCGATTTTGCGTCAGTTCACTCTGAATGCCCGTTTCACTTTTAAAATTGTTGCCACTAAATATTATCGCCCTGTATTATGTTAAAGAAATTAAATAATGAAGCATCTGCATAAATGTATGTATGTTTCTTGCATTGTAATAAACGGTACCTAGAACCATCCAATTTTCAATAACGTAATCCTCCTGCGAATATGGGCATCTGGAAGTCCAAATTTGAAATTTGGAATTTTTTTTTATTATTGATTTCATATTTTGTAAAATTTAACGAATTTTTGATTAACAAACTCAACGATTTCAAAGCGAGCAATGGCAACGTTGTACAGAAAAAACATTTTTATCTCCAGCGCGGGAGACTGTGTATAGGAAATTCTAAAGATATGCTCAGTTTAAAATTCTTCTGCGATGTTGTTCTTTAACTGAATTTTAGGGTTTAAGTGTGAAGAACATGACCTTTAATAAATAAAGGAACACACAAAATGTTAAAAAAATGCCCCTTTGGACGTAATTTAAAATTTGAAACCTTTCAGATTTTTTTCTTAAATTTTATTTTTACTTCCTTGTACGAAGTGAAAAAGAAGTATTTTAATTATGCATTACGATAACGTTTGGTGACCACAATTTATAAAGTGATTCAGACATAAATGTGATACGGGGAAAATATGCTTTTGAGACTAATAGCACCCTCTGGTTATATAAATATGGACCATCAGCTGTTTCAGATGACGCATTCCGTCCGCATGCAAATTGAGTTTGAGACCACTGCCTTACACTTTTATTTGTACCTGAAAGAACAAAATCTAAAGAAATTCCCATTTCTTCTTGTATGTTATTTTGAAAGACATTCTCATAATCTGTAGATGTCTTAAGAATAGTTTAACTGGTAGTTTAACTTGTTAATAGTTAGAATAATTAACTAATATTGTCTTGCTTTAGCAACACTGTTAGACGTGAGGTGAACGAACTAGTGAAAGCTAAGCGTACCATTGTTTTGGTGAAATAAAATATCATTTCTTAGTTAGAGAACCTTACCATGTGCCTAGCATTCGAAACAACCGAAATCGATTCAAACAGATATAAAAAATTCTACTGTGGAAGTAAATTCCATCAAGAAGTTCTAAACGACCGCAGACGATACTGATGCACTTAATTCAAATCTTCCATATACGACCATGAAATTTCAAATGCTTCTGTGGTTTTAAAACCTAACTAACGTCTATGCCCGTGGAGAAGATGTCATAGCCTCGTGTAACGGAAACGATTTTTCTGTCGTGTGGCATCACGACAGCGTTTTCGAATTCTACTACCCACGCCGCTGCCCTAAGTAGGGATGTGTGTAGGGATTAGAAATTACTTTTCAGCTAGAGGGCCTCACCACTCCAGATGCCCAGCAGTAAGTATCTTCGCAGCTGAAGGAGTGTCTAGTTGCTATGGCAACCACAAAGCTCTCCCTTCTAAGAATTGGTATGGAATAACCAAAGCGTCTACTGAGAAATGTGTTTTGGAAACCCCACGAAATAACAGATGAATGCTTTTATGATGCACCATGAACTGAACTGAAAACAAAAGCGTCTGAAGTTCAGCTATTGATTATTAGTTGGTGGCCGTTAATCACTGTCTTTCAATGTTTTCAACTCGCTTAAAATGAATACGTTGGTCCTCCAGTTTCATTTAGTGCACACTAATATTGAAATTTTCGTCCATGTAGCAGCGTTAGTCGATTCAATAGCCGTTTGATAATATATATCGAAATAAACAAGTTGGTACTGGAATAGAGCTGCCTTAATTATACTTCATGAATAGAATATCAAAATCCGTATGAAAAGGAGGTTAAAATGAGGTTAAACAGCTGGGTGGCTGGGCACGAGAGGGTTGCTTGGGGCGGCACATTTTAGGTGTCGGGCACATTTTGCCTGAGACATTATTTATGCCGATTAGTCAGATGGATCGTAGAAGAAAGTAAATAATTGTAGAGACATTAGGATTTTTTTGAAAGCAGAAGATGTGAAAATCGAGCAATGCACTCGCAGCGGCTCGAACCACGAACGTTTCGAATACACGCCGAGCGTGCTGACCATTACACCACGAACGCATGCTAAGAATGCGGGAGAAATACTTTATACAAACACCTTTTAAAGGGCGACTGGAGATTAGGGGAGCCAATCGCCAAATCCCGGCGGTGGAGAATCATCATCCACCACCTTTTTTAGTTCGGGCGCCACTGCAGATTTATTAGGTAATTTTGAATGTCAGGAAACTCAAGAAATGTGTAATGCCCTCACCAGGACTCGAACCACGGATCTCTCGAATACGCGCGCAACGTGCTGACCATTACACCACGAATGCAGGCTAAGAAGAGGGGAGAAATACGTTACACAATAATTAGATTTCTAAGAGACGGTTAAAAAATGATTAGATTCTTAATTGCTATGCGGAATTAGATTGAGAACAAAATAATTTACACTCTAGGTGCACTGTATTAAGAAATCATGACGTGATTTCAAAACCTACATATATTTGTTATATTTTTCTCTACTCTGTCGAAACTTTTGAAAGCAAATTATGAACTAAATTATGGTCACGGCAACAAAGTTAAGGAAATGTTCTTCGCTAAGAAAAAAAAGTATTTCAAGGTTTTATTTCCGTCACTGCTAGTGAAATCGAAACAGAAATGTAGAAGGAAAATGATTTTGAATTTTTGCATAGTATTCCAAAATACGATCTCCAGAATAAATTTCCAAATACTGTACTACCATTACAAACTTTCCTTACAATTGCTTTATGTGTTGCTAGTTGTGGGAAACATTTTCTAAAAAAAACACTGAAGAAATATTTAAGAACTACAAATGTATATTTTCCGTTTAGGAAATCTTTCTATACTGGCTACGTAACAGAAACAGGAGCAATGTATAGGACTACTGCAGTGACATCTTGGCTTTCGCAAACAGAAAAACAAACAAACTAATAATATAATTTTATTCTTAAAAAATAAACGGAGATTTTGAATTTATTTCTCTCCATGTCCTTTTGACATTTTTTTTTTGTAGTTACTTATTTGCGCGAAAAGAGAGGCGGCAATTTCGGAGACCGCCACAGGAGACAAAATCATGGACCATCCCAAGTGGCAAAAATTCTAGCATTTCGACCTCTATACCTAGCTGGACATGCTTCCAACTACAACATGAAGGCACGGGAGGGAGAAAATACTTTACAAAGTAGATAAATTATGTTAATTATTTTCCTCACTATAACACGTTAATATGTCGCACTTGCAAAAGTGGAGCTGTTGTCGAAACGCACTTGACAATTGAACTAAAGCTTGCTGGCTTATATTCAGGGTAGTAAAATATGTAGCACATTTTCTTGACTTATTTATAGAGACATCAGGTTATTTAGAAGCAGAAAACATGAAAAATGAGCAACGTGCTCACCGGGACTCAAACCACGGACCTCTCGAATACGCGCCGAGTGCGTTGACCACTACACCACGAAGGCATGCTAAGAAGGCAGGAGAAATACCTTATATACTCCCTCTTTTAAAGGGAGACTGGGGAATAGGGGATCCAGTCGTCAAATCCTGGTGGTGGAGAACCATCGTCCACCAACTTTTTAGTTTTCGGACAGCCATTGAACAGACGTTAGCGTGTGAAAAATGAACAATGCTCTCGCCGGGACTCAAATCACGGACCTCTCGAATACGAGCTGAGCGTGCTGACCACTACACCACGAAGGCAGGCTACGAATATAAGAGAAATACCTTATATTGTAACTATAATCGTTGTTATTATTATTATTAACCCCAAAGGGACTATTTGTCTCTAAAAATAGATTTTATGTTGTTTCAATTTTCATTTGATTCTCTTGCCATTCGAGGAAACGTAAGATATTAAAGCTTTCATATTTGAACTGTCTGTTATTAATTAATAAACCCAACTATTTAAAAGTAGTAGATGCAGTTCTTAAGATTCCTCAGAATATTACTTTTTTACTTTTACATCTGATTGTTTTAAATAAAAATGCATTTACGTCAGGATATATCTAATTAAAAACAAATTAGTATTCTTAGAGTTTTTAATTTTTAAATATGCGAAATATACACTCACGTTTGTGAAAATTGCAACACCATGAAGGACTTACGCGAGTGAGCTGAAATTTTCAGGAAATGCAAAGCAAAGCTGTATGTAAGTAAAGCGTCGGCACTCCCATACTATAACATGACGCCAAATTGCAGCGCCAATCCACTGCAGTGGTGGCGATGTAAACTAAATCTCTTCCCCTCCTCCTTTCCCCTGCAGTGACGTCATGGAGGTCGGAAGTAAGATGGCGAGGCCGCAATAAGTTTTCACACGATTGGATGTAAATATTTTGCAATTGCGTCGTAATTATATATATAAATGTATATATTTTCTATTTGTACAGTATTTCAGAGTCCTAAGTGTACGAAAAGAATACATTTTTAAGCAAAGTTTATTGTTATTAACATTAAAATTATGCATTATTTCTTCTCCACTTACAGAGCTTCTACCTAAAATACTTTCTCAAATATGACATGATTTTTTAGGCTTCTGAGGCATCTTTTAAATGAAAAAAATCTAGGTAAATTTGTAATTAATGCTCAATTCGGTCCATTTAAAATTAGCGCTCTTTTTATTTTAATAGTGAAATACATTAAATAGTACATAACTTTCTCTGAATATTTCTGAAAGGGAATAAAAAAAAGATTTTTTAAATTATTATTTAAAACTTGTACCTGCGTTATTATAAAATATAGGGGAATAATTCTTTTAATCATCAGATTTTTTTACCTTTAATTTCAACAATACATATCCTAAAACTGTTCTTTATTGCTTCCTTAAGTACGCATCGTCTCAAGGAAACGTGTAGAAATGTATTCCATCAGATTTCGACGAAATCTTACACCTTACTTGCAATCCTTAATCCGCAGTATCGATACGCCATTAGAGAAAATTTAAAAAAGAATTGGTTCTCAAAAGAGCCTTTTGTAATTAAAAAGTACAAAATTAATGAGTTATAAATAACACAACCAAAGCACGTTAGAAGTTAACAAGATTTGGGTAGAATCAAACAAACAACCAATGACTGAAAAGAAAAGGAGCATGCGCAGTTTTACTGATTGTGTTTCCACATCGCCACCGCTACGAGCGCTGCGGTTGTTACGAAGCGCAATTTCTCCCATTGAAGTGCCGACGCTTTACTTACATACAGCTTTGATGCAAAGTAGCGCATGATATGCAAATGATTAGAATTGCAAATCCGTAGCGCATGCGTATGCTGAGCAGCGCCCTCTGAACGGCTGATGGATCCGAATAAATAGACGGCTGTAGCGAGGCGTGTATGGTTATCGGTGGTTATCTGCTAGTGGCAAACGTTAACTCAATCTGTACTTATGCCTCGTCGACGAAAGAGAGCGAGATTTGAACAACTTACAGAGTTTGAACGAGGGAGAATCATCGGCCTTCGTGAAGCTGGATTGTCGTATCGTGCAGTAGCCTCTCGTGTGCAGCGTAACAGCAGCACAGTGATGCGCGTTTGGAAGCAGTGGACGGACGAGTGTCGGACAACTCGGAAATCCGGGAGTGGACCCCGAAATGTGACGTCAGCTCGCGATGATAGACACCTGGTCCGCATGGCGCGGACGGACCGTACAGCTTCCTCTAGACAATTGGCAGCACTGTGGTCAATAGCTACAGGTGTTTCATTGTGTGCTTCATCAATTCGTAGACGTCTGCTGCAGTGTGGACTGCGCGCACGGACTCCTTTATACAGGATCCCCCTAACGCACGACCATCGCCGCCTGCGGCTACAATGGGCCAATCAGCATAGAGACTGGCGTGCTGATTGGCAGCATGTCGTGTTTTCTGACGAATCCCGCTTTAATTTGTGGTACCATGATGGCCGCATTCGTGTCAGACGCTATGCCGGTGAACGCCACCTTCCGGAGTGCATTATCGAACGCCACAGTGGACGAACACCCGGAGTTATGGTCTGGGGCGCCATAGCATATCATAGACGATCTCAATTGCTACGAATTGTGGGCAATCTGAACAGCAACCGGTATATCCGTGAAGTTCTACAGCCCGAAGCTGTTCCCTTCCTTCAAAGCTTGCCAGGCGCTGTATTTCAACAGGACAATGCCCGCCCTCATACTGCTCGGATTGTTAAATCCTTCTTTGCAGCGCAGCAGGTACAGCTTCTTCCTTGGCCTGCGTGTTCCCCGGATATGTCGCCAATTGAACATGTGTGGGATGTCATTGGTCGGCGTCTTGCTCGTGATCCTCGTCCTGTTGCGTCTGCAGACGAACTTTGGGTACGCGTACAAACGATATGGAATGCTCTTCCTCAGTCAGACATTCAAACTTTGTTTGACTCCATGCCACGTCGTGTAGCAGCACTTATTGCGGCGCGTGGTGGCCACACAAAATACTGATTCTGATCTCTTGTTCTTGTTTGTTTGCTTTGAACATTTAATCATTTATTTGTACCACTACCACTCAACTGTGTATTAAATTGCATTCAATTATGACGATTCCTTCTTGGTGTTGCAATTTTCACAAACGTGAGTGTATTTATCTAAATGTATACTCATCTAATATAATATAAAATATTTCTGTATTCCACTCGGCTAATCTCTATCGATAATCTCTATTGATAAACTATATTATACTTTAAGAAAGTTCTTTAAGGTGATTGCTAAAATCTTGGAAACGGTTAAATAAAATTCTAGGATATTTTATTAATTTATGCTGTGGGAAAATACTTCAACTATATATTGAAAACGCGCATTAAATATGCGAAAATTTGGAAATTAATATAGAAACAAATATGGAAGAAATTTACTACGACTATTCTGACTTGAAATAAACTAAATAATGATTTTAGATAAAATATTAATTAAAATTAATTAATATAAATAAAATATAATGTTAGATAAAATATTCATTAAAGTGTTAGTTACTCTAGTTAAATTTTTCACCAGAGATTTTAAATGCATTTGATGCTCACGATTTATGAATTATTATTTAAAATTAAATTTTTGTTATTTACTAATTAACTTGAAGCATATTGTATTTTGAAAAAAGGATTTCTATGTGCAATATGTTTTAAGCTAAAGTCTTTTTATAAGATTTTAGTTAGTTTCCTCATTGTGTTCCATTGCAGGTGGAATCTACCGCGGGTGAATCTGACTGCGCAGGGACAATTGAAGACTTTTCGTCCCCTTCTGTGTACCAAGAATGGGAAACATTCCATTCTAAAATTTCATAACATCAATTTGGCGCTCCTGGATGCTCGCCCGGGGACAGATATCCTCCCTTGTCCCACACTAGCTACGCCTCTGACTTTTAACCTACTTCCTAAAACGCTAGCGAGTTCAAATTTCATGCATGCACTGTAAATTGATGTCAATGCATTATGGTGAAGGGAACCTTTTAAAATTCGATATAGAAAATTTAAATTGAATGTTTAAACGATTTTTATAAATATATCCGTTTCACAGACAAACTAGATGTATCAGAATTTTATTGTTTGCAACATCAAATAGAGCGGAAAATATCTTTTCAATAAAATTCTTATGTAAACTGTAGCTTAGTTTCTGAGTATTTTTCGAATTTTTTAAAATCGATTGATTATTTAGACTATTTGAAGCTTATAATTTTAAATTTGGAGCAATTAAAAATGTATTGAATATAAAGTTTTAAAATCACAAATATTTGGCCTTCCGTTAAAATTAAAATGATAAAAAAGTGCTGAATTTAGTGATTTTCTACATTTTTTAAAAGATTGTTTTGCAGTCTGCAGCAGATGGAAGAAGAAAAGCATTTATGGCGGAAAAATTGCTTTTGAGTTCGCCATCTTGCAGCACTTGATGACGAATTGGGGGATATTCGTTTTTTCGTTTTGTCTTCAAGCAAAATGCTGATTGTAACATTGTTATCACGTCCAATTTCCGAAACTTTACAATTTTCTTATACTTTATTGATTTTGTATTAATAATGACCAAAACTTTAATCCTTGATATTGTAATTGAGGCTGAAAAACATAAAATGAAGTACAATTAATAAAAGATTTTTAGACATTAAGCTTCTACTTAAAATAGATATGTATATAAATGCACCAAAAAGAGAAAAATAATCTATCTTAGAGTTTCGTGGTAATAAATTCTATTGACAGAATTCATCTTCAGTTTTATATTGCAAAAGAATAAAAGCGTAAGGCCCTGAAATTACAAAACGTGCGAATTGAATTGTATTGTCAAATGTGTAAGCCATTGTCTTTTTTAATTTTCTCTTAATTTAAATGCATTATCCAATGTATAAACCATTATCTTTTTAGTTTATCCTTGAGTTGCCCACTCTTTTATTATTCGCGATATAGATTTGTAGATGAATTCTTTATTTATAACTATTTAATCTATTATTCCCATTTAACTATATAATTATTTATTTTTCTCATTTTAGAACATTAGATATATCTGTTTCAAATAAAAGCTTATTCAATAAAAAACTTCTATTAATTTTATTTTATTCAGTATTTTTCTACACTGTTCGATTTTGCTTCTGCCAGTATTCGGAATTTAACTGTCCAAATCTTTCAGAAAACTTCTGCTCAATTGTACACTTTTCTGCAAACCACGTTTGATGAAACTTCTCATTAAGTCAACAACGCACTTTTGTACGACCTCTTTTCAACAGTTTAAATATTTTAACCCAGCGTAATTACTTTGGAATTAAAGTCCGTTTGCTTTTGAAAGCAAATTAACTTAATTACCTTACTATATTCATTTTGTTAGTACCTATGAATCCTTTCAGTTTAGTGCGAAACTAATTTGCAAAGCATTTAACTATTATTGTGATTGGTTCCTTGTAGTTTAAATTTAAATGTATAGTTACGTGCGTACACATTCGTAACGCATTGAATACGCACAGAACTTATGACTTGTTAAAAGTATTTTCCCAAAAACACTTTACATTTCTAGAACTTTTCACACAGAAGTACTCGTACTTTGAATTGACGCCCTCTCCGGTCTTATACCGTTTTTCTGTCCGCCTAGCGATGCCTTCGATTTCTCGAAATTGCTAGAAGGCATATATACAGTTATAGTTACACACTATCAAACTAAAATATCGCTAAATGATCAACAAGATTGGCGACTTTGGGAGATTTATCTCCGAATAAGGCGACAAAAATTAGTCATTAAAACCATCGCCAATTCGGAGCTATTTAACAATTATTATGTTAAATGGATTTAAAATTGTAACCTTATTTTTCCAGTAATGGTTGGTGACCTGAACCTTTCATGTTACATCATGCAACAGCTGCTACAAATTACACGTAATTTCACTACATTTACTTACATATATACATGGTATTGTTACTAAGTTGGGAAAGATGAAGTTAGAGGTAAAACGAACAATCAATTTTCTACTAAAGTTATTAAATTACTGCATAAAAGAAAGATAGGCTAGAGCTATATCTTTTTACAGTGTCTAACATCTGTTATCGGCCACTTCTGTCTTTCAGTTTTGGTTGCAAATAGCAGTTACTAAATATTAGAAAAATGACTTTATTTTTGTTTTACACGTAATAGTGATCATCTAGTTTAAAATCGGATTGTTTTGAAAAACTTTATTCAAATCAATTTTGGTTAAAAAATTTTAAAAAACTGAAAATGAGCTCACTGAAGTACACGGACACTTCAAACAAAGAGTTTGTATATCATAAAATTATGAAAGTAAAGGGATTTCGTTAGGGATTTTTCAGCTGAAACTACACTTTTTATGAAATTCGGCATGAAGATAACTAAGTTCTTCGAGTAAGGATGTTCCAATTCCAGAGGAATTTTAAGGAAGCTTCCGACGAGACATGTTTCCTTATTTGTTTTCTCCAGCTCACTCCATACGTACTGTATAGAGCCCGAAGAACATGGAAAAGTTTTGATGACTTCAGGACTGTCCAATAATAAACATACGGCGGATCACACAAAGATAAGTAAATCGCGTGTGTGGTCTCTGCAAGTCGTTGCTCCCAAGCATTTACGATGTGTCACATGATATGCTTTTGACATCGCAGAGACATAAGTTCACGACTAGCTTCAGGAGATTTTAGTGTTCTGCACTGTGTCTGTCGTCAAAGCCAATCGATTTCAGGAGGGATGACGAATCAATGATCTGACTTTTCCTCTGATATCGTTACGGATATAACGAATCAGAGGATGTTAAAATGCTACTGTAAAATTAGGGTGGCGTGGCTAATTTAGTCGGAAGATTATCGCCATCGGAGTAACGCAGAAAGAAGGCTCCTGATCTCTTGTCTAGAGAGACCTACAATGTTATTAAGCTGTCGAGAGACCTTCGTTAGCAGACTCATCACACTACGAGGACTATAATTCATTCCAATACTTATCTATGCTATCTATGAATTATATATATATATATATATAATTATTAAAAATTTAATCAAATTACTGCATAAAAGAAAGATAGACTAGTGCTATATCGATAAAAGAAAAGAAAAATAGACTAGTGATATAAAACTGCATAAAAGAAAGATAGACTAGTGCTATATCGATAAAAGAAAAGAAAAATAGACTAGTGATATAAAACTGCATAAAAAAGTAAAATACTGCATAAAAGAAAGATAGACTAGTGCTATATCGATAAAAGAA
Organism: Stegodyphus mimosarum; assembly: GCA_000611955.2. Classification (NCBI taxonomy): domain Eukaryota; kingdom Metazoa; phylum Arthropoda; class Arachnida; order Araneae; family Eresidae; genus Stegodyphus; species Stegodyphus mimosarum. The sequence goes on from KK112597.1 coordinate 138,749, forward strand.
AAGAAAAATAGACTAGTGATATAAAACTGCATAAAAGAAAGATAGACTAGTGCTATATCGATAAAAGAAAAGAAAAATAGACTAGTGATATAAAACTGCATAAAAGAAAGATAGACTAGTGCTATATCGATAAAAGAAAAGAAAAATAGACTAGTGATATAAAACTGCATAAAAGAAAGATAGACTAGTGCTATATCGATAAAAGAAAAGAAAAATAGACTAGTGATATAAAACTGCATAAAAGAAAGATAGACTAGTGCTATCCTTCAACGGTTCAATTTCCTAACGAGAAAGGGGAGCGCCTTTTAACAGGTGTAACATCTGTGGGAATAGCCTTTTAAGATGACAGTTGCAACTGAGAGCAGTATATTGTTGCTTCCCTGGTCTTTGTTACGAAGCGTAAAAGGTTGTCCTAATTGGCTCGCCGCTATTCACTTACCATTTTAGCTGTGTTAATGTTGTTTTGCTTATAGTTTCGGAAGAAAGGGAAAGGTTGTAAATTGGATCTTGAAGGGGCAGTTTTTTGTTGTTTCTCCTTAGATTTTTCGATTTGTTAGCAAGGGGGGTCGAATTTTTAGTTTCCAGTTTTCACAGGTGCTACTCTAGACAATGACTTTATTTTGATTCGTTCGAGGGGTTTGAATTTGTCCAGTTAAATTATATTGAAAAAGTATCGGGTTGGTGAAATTTAATTTTATGTGTAACTTTTGGACCAGTAATGTTTAATGGGAGGAGAAACCGAGTTTTCCTCGGTTGTTGCGCGAGTTTCGAAGTCAGTCTGGAGTTTTCTTTTGGAGAGAGTTTTTGAGCTTGGATACAGAGAAAAGAATTAGCAGAGAGGACCTTTGGCTCTGCGCCTGTACCCCGGCGAGTGGATCGTGCTTGCGATGCTACATGATAGACCTATTCAAGTCAAAGATGTGAATAATGGAGAATTTTTCCTGAAATTGATGCGAGAAGTAGAACTCAGAGCGAATTCTTCCGAGTTTGAAGCAGGGTTTTCCCGTAAAACGGAAGTGAAATGGCTCGTACCAAACAGAAGCTTTTCGTTCGTGAAAAGAAAAAAATTTCAACATTCTGTCATTGCTCGTAAATTTCCGTTGTCGTTGCCAGCTGAAACGCCTGAGTGTCATCTTGTTTATTCCCTTCTTTTCTCCTTCAACTTTAAAACTTCAGAATTTTCGATTGCCGATGATTGATAACTGATTCTTCATTATGGTTCTACAAGAGGTCATTTTTCTTGAACTTTATTTTGGAGCTGATTACCTAGGACCAGTTCAATGGCGGAATTCATCTGCAGCCTATAGCTTCCTATGCTGACGTCGCCTATAGCTTCTTATGATGATGGATTCCAGTAGCTTACTGTGAGTTAATTCATATTTTTATTCGTAAGATTATAGTATTTTTTAAGTAGTTTAATTTAAACTAATCTTGCTTAATTTGGGGAGAAAGAGAAAAATTTATTTAAAAAAAGAAGAAATAAAAGGATTGTTTATGTCTTAGAAGAATTAAAAATTATTGTCAAAAATATGAAATTTGTGTTAATGATAATTTCTATATTAGTTTAAGTGAGATCCAGTTTGAATAATTCATTTAATGTTCCAGTTATCCTTTTGTTTACAACAAAAAACTGCACCTTCAAAATCCAATATATTACTTCAATGATGAAAAACACTCAAATTTTGCGACACAGAATTCGCGACACAACAATTCTACAAATCTTGCATGCAGATTTACTAAAGGCATAAACCCTTAACCTGAAGATAAAAACAACATAATTCAATCATTTTTAAAACAGAAAATTCACAATTTACCTACGTATAATAATAAAAAACTGAGCTTACTGAGCCGAGTAGCAGAGTGGATATATATATATATATATATATATACATATATATGTATACTTTTGGTGCGACTGATTGCAACCAAACTAGGAGCTGCACATCTACATATTATAGCAATCCTTTAAACAAAATTTCAACGTTGTGAGCCTACTTGTTTCTGAGTTGTGCGAAATACATACATACATACGTGTGTATGCACAGACGCCACGAAAAAAATCTCTTCAGAATCCATTTTTATCATTTACATCATTTAAATCAGTTTTATAATATTTTTGGGGAAAATAGGTCTTTTATTCTACGTACAGATGTCACTCAAAAAGTCGTTAAATTGCATTCGATAGCGATCAAAATGGATATTTTCATTGAAATAAGATATCCGAAATTTTTCTGAGATTACAATACTTCCTTTTTACTTCGTACAAGGAAATAGTAACTGAAATATATATTTATTTTCTGTCTGAAATCTAAAGTTTAGTACTTTCAAGACATTAAGCAATTATAAACTTCTTTATTTCTCACTACGGCTTGATAGCGTTTGGGTTCTAATGCTCTAGCCTTGGAGAGGAATTACTAGAAATTATCTTCATCACACAGACTGTAGATGCGAGGCGGTCGATCGGATTCTTTTCTTATCAATTTACAACTGTGAAGAAAAGCTCTTCATATATACGTGTATCCTGAAAGAAGGAGATTAATCTTAGTGCAAAATCAATAAATACTCAAAATCTTCGATTAAGATATATATCACGTTGTAAATGAATTTTCTCCATTTATGGATTTTCTTTTGCGTTATTTACGTTCGTTTTTAATGTTAATGGAAGTAATATATACTTGAATTTCAAATAACTAACATATTGAAATCTTTGCTTGCAGCAAGTACATAAAATTACTTCGGAAGGTGACAGTTTGAAACCTTTGTTCTGAGTGATTTTTCTCGAAGTTTCAATGTTAACTTTTATTACAAACTTTTTAAATCTCCTGATCATTTTTAAATATTAATTTTATGATATTGCTCGATCTTTCATAAAATAAATATGCCATTTTTGGAGTTAGCTTGGAATTTGTTCCAGACTCTAGTGTTATTTGCAACAGTTCCTGTTTCCAATTTACATTACTTTATTATTTTAGAGATAAGCAACGCGTTACATCAAGGATTCTTAGGACATTTGAAATACTCAAAAAGGTGAATTATTAAATTTTTAACAGTATTTGTGGTTAATTTCTAGCGTTTTGTCGCGTTCATTTCAGATATGCAATTATTTATACTTTACGCTAGACAAGTAAACTTTCCAAATGCAGACAACAATCCTAGGATGTATCTTCATTTAAAACAACAAAAAAAAAATGAGTCGTTTCCTTTTAAAATGATGTAAGCCCCATTTTGAAAAAATGTTGAATAATGGTAACAAACAATGAAATCTATTATGAGCTTCTTATACTTAAACAGATTCCCCAAAAGTTTAAAGTGTTGGTTAATGTTAACAATTATCACAATCTATTTTGAGCTTATCATATATAAACAATATCCAAAAAACGTCCTTCAAGACTTTCATCATTTTGTCAATATAAATTCACGTAGTTAATGAAATTACAAATATAATTACTTTGAAAGTGTTGTAAGTCCACTTTCCGTAAAGGCACAATACTTAATTCAAAAATTAAACTACGCAATACGATGATACGGTGGATCTATTGCCTTATATTCCATTAATATATCATTACTATTTTCAAAAATTTCCTCATAATGACAAAAATTAAAAATGGCGCATATCGGCATAAAGTTTTAATTAAAGTAATTTATACAGCATTACCTGAAGAAATATATAAATTAAGCCTTTTTATTCTTTTGACATATTTAATAAAATTTCATAAACAATTGGTTTGATTCAATTGGAATCCTCTACTTAATATTTCATAAATGTATGATTTTCATGTTTTCTTCATTTGCCAAGTTTTTAAGTCCCTTTGAGGTCATCAGAAATATAAATTTCTTTTTTAACTTATACTTTAAAAACCATCACAATTTAAATTAAAATCAATTTGAACCTTAAAATTTTAAAATGTGATTATTAACATGTACCAATATTTTTCAAACCATTCAAATATAAAACCTCAAATATCTCTATGTAATATAAATTGGACTTAACATCATTTTCAAAGAAAACTCTTCATTTATAAGAAAAAACGTTGTTTACCAAAACATTTTAATGAAACGTTAGAGCGTCCGAATTATTATTCGAGTTAGAGATTATTGATACCAATCATTTTATTACAAGTATTATTATTTATTTATTAATGATTTTATTGCAAGGATTATTATTTAATTTATTACTGATACAAATAAATTTATTGCAACGAATGTTTTGCTAACATTTATTTTACAAAAAGAAAGGCATAAAAGACAGAAAAAATATATTAAAAAAATTCAAAGTTTGTATTTCAGTATTTAGTTCTAAATCTATGTAGATAAATAATAAAAAAAAGTGTCAGAAAACAAGTGTGTACCACTGTAAATATTTTTCTGACTGCATAAATGTAGTAAATATAGGATGGATATATTTATATATATTAATAGGAAGCATTGAAAATGAATTATTAATTAATCGGGATTCGAAACACGAAACTTCCGACTGATTCCTAAGACTTGCTAACACCACCTGATCACGAGAATGTGTAGGATAGGATGGAATACAACAACTACTTAAATTCCCTTATCTTAAATGGCGACTGGTTTGAGATGCGCAAGACTCAGCCTACCAGATTTATGTCGTGAGAAGTTTTCGTCCACCACAAAAGCTCACAATATTTGATGTCACATTCACACTTCCAATGAAGAGCCGGTTAATAAATAAATTAGGATAGTTCGAGGTTGTTTTTTCTCTTAAATGCAATTCAATGTCCTATAATTTATTTATTTTCGTATATTTGGTACGTCGAAAGTATTTTACGTAAGAAATCTGTAAATTTTTAGAAGTCTAAAAATGCATTATCAGTATTTTTTATGAAGCTTTGTCGCTTTAAATTTGTAAAGTCATTGGGTTGTTTTTAAAGCAGGAAATGTAAAAAATATGCAATGCCCTCGCCGTGAATCGAACCTCGATCTCTCGAATGCTCATCGAGTTTTCTAATGTTATCCCACGACGACATGCTGGAAAGAAGGAGAAAATACCTTATATACTTCCTCTTTTAAAGGGCGACTGAGGATTAGGGGACCCAATCGCCAAATCCTGGTGATGACGAATTATTGTTCAACCATTTATTGAATTTTAGTTGGGGCGCAGCTGTAGATTTATCAGATTATTTTTATACAGGAGACATCAAAAATGCACAATACCCTCGCCGGGACTCAAACCCGAACCCCTCGAATACGTGCCGAGTGCGCTACCGTTACATCACGAAGGCATGCCAGAAGCAGGGGAAAAATAAATTTATAATCTATTATAGTAGTTCAAAAAAAATTTCCTTAAATTTCAAACACTTTTCGTATTTAATTAATTCAAGTAATAACTATGAGTTGGCTACGTGACAAAACCGTAGCTTGCCGGTGCTTTCTCGTTCAGTATTGTTCAAGATATTTTACTGAGAAATGGTTAGGAAGCAATCTTTTACTATCAAAACGTTTCTGAACGATATTTTGTTTTAGTTTCGTACACAGGCAAACATTTTGCTTTTCAATTTCTGTACGGCCCTAGTATATGATTCCTGTTTTAATATGAAATATCTTTTACAGTTACTGTCGTTCGGGATCAAATTTTCAACGGCTTTTTAAAAAAAAATGCGAAATTCTCTTAAATGAAACTATAGGGACCGGTTTTATTTGGTATATATGATTATGGCAAAGAACTTAAGGACTGTTTTCCTAAAGGTATGGAAGCCTTCGTGGAGGACGTACTAAGAAAAACTGTCTCGTATGCACATTACGCATGGGGAAATCTACGAAAATGGCCACACAGCCAGATCGTTCGCAAGGACTGGTAACCCAGGCCGAAGTAGGAATTTTTTTTCAACTTAGTATGCCAAATTACATCCTTCAAAACTTTTTTGTAATAAGAAGTAATGTAGGCGCCGCTTAAAGTGATCAGGGTAATGTTACCATTCGGATATTTTTATCGAATTGTCCCGCCCATTAATATACGAAAAAATGGAAAATGCGGCTCTTGGTGTCCTCATTAATTTGGTTAATGTTGTCAAAATGTTACGGAACGAATTTTTAAACTGGAAAAAGAAAAATCTAAAATATGCGTAAAAATTAAACTTGAAATCACCATCATATAAAAGATGAAATCACTGAATATAATCTAAATATAGTATACAAACTTCTGAAATAACAAAGATATGGAGCAAATAAAATAATTAAACCTCCAAAAATTTCGATTTTGATTACTGGCAACATTTTAAATCTTGGGACTGCGTTTAAGAAAGAATAAAGAATTGTTTTAAGTGCGCCAACCTTTTAATAAATGATGAAATAAAGGAAGTTCAATAACTAAAAACATACGCAACTAGTATGAATTGTGAGGTATGTAACGCTTGGGTATATACGAAAGTAAGAAACTCAAGTTACTGCATCAATGACAGAGGAAAAACTGAAGGTGCTGCATCGCTTTCCAAAACTAAATTTCAGAAATATTATGAATACGAACAGTTCATAAATGAACATTTTCGTAATAATTCCACACAATTAACTAAAATAAACTGCGAAATAAAAGTAGCCAAAATAGGAACCGCGTAAGTAATTTTGTGGATACTCTGTATATTGAAGAGTATATGTACACTTGATAATTCCTTTTTATGTATACTGTGTATATACTGATAATTCCTTTTAGGTACACTCAGTTTATAAGGTATTTCTCCCGCCTTCTTCGCATGCCTTCGTGGTGTAGTGGTCTGCATTCTCTACGCGTAACCGAGAGGTCCGTGGTTCAATTCCCGGCGAAGGCGTTGCTTATTTTTCACTTCTCCTGCTTCGTAATAACCTAATGTCTCTACAAGTTACTTTTTAATCATGAGTATCGTCCGGTAGTTTCTGTATTATTTAAAACCGAAATTCAGAGTAGATTTCACTTATCTTGTATAATATTCTGAGCTAATGTACATAAGATATTTAAAATAGTCAAAGGAGTCTCCACCAAATATGTAACACATTTTACAGAAATTTTAGCTGCCCCTTTAATCATGTAATATGGGAACCTAACTATTAAATTTTACGCTGATATTCTCAACCTATTCCTTCATAAAATTCAGTTATGGCAAACATAAATGCATAAGTCTAAAATCTCATTATTCTAATTGTTCAAATTTAATTGTTTTCGACGTTGCGCATTTTCTATCAGACCCCTTTCAAGTTCATTTATTAGATGCTTTGTCATCGTCATCACTCAGTATTCATAGCTACGAAGTGGATGTGAGTTCAAACTGCAAATAACCTTTCTGAAACCACCATTGTGTAGCAGAAACATTTGTTAAAAGTGATTAAGACGGCAGCACTTAAATGAATTAGTTTAACTCGCCATTACAGCTAACCGCATGGACGTAGGATGAATCTGCTACATTTGGAACAAAGAACAGCTTGTAATTTTGCATCTGCTTTGCGATTATAATGTTTGAACTCTACTTCGGTATATTTAAATTAACTGCGATTGTTTCAGGATTTTATAAAAAAGAAAAGAAGAAAAGTGAAATCTCAAAAGATTCAGATTTTAACTAAGCACTAAAGAATTTCTTAAGGATTTTATATTCTCGGAGAGCAACGTAAGTTGCAGAAATTCGTATGATAACTATTTAGCGGGAGATAATGTGACCCTCAATGAAGCATGTGTTTACCTAAATGTCTGCAACAATAACAATAACAATAACACACAAATTCTGAAATCTTTCAGATTTTATATTATGCCCAAAGGTTTTTTCCTCTTTCCGGGGGATTCAAAGCAGGGTTGCAAAAGTGATACAGACATTCAAAGTCATTCGAAGCAAAATACCGTTATACACTATAACGTCTTTGCATTCTTACGCTGCCAACATAATATCAGTAAGAAATGTAAAGAAACCTCGCGCATAAAATATCTGTGCTTGAATGCACGCGATGTTAATGTTAATGGAACACTTTAAAATCGTTACGTTTGTTAATAAAAAATTCGTTAAGGTTTTAAAAATATGCAACAAATAATAAAACGAATTCCAGATTCCAAATTTGGCTTCCAGGTGCCCATGTTCGAGTGGAGGACTACGTCATTCAAAATCTGATGTCTCTAGGTACCGTTGTATTTTCACAGTGCGAGAAACATACATATATTCATGCAGATTCTTCATTATTTAATTTCTTTAAATATAATGCAGGGCTCTAATATTTCATGGCAACAACTTGAAAAGTGATTCAGACTTTTATAGTGAACAAACGCAAAATGCCAAATGGAAATTAATAGCCCTTCTATCCAAATTGCCCCGTTGGGCTGATAATAAAAAGACTATTTCTTACAGAGAGCGAAAACAAAATGTACGAACCTGGTTCCATCATTGCAAAGAAAGTTTCAGTAAGGGGTTTATTATCCCAGTATTCTCTTGCAATGGAGAAAAAAAATGTTAAAATTAATTCAACCTACTATGATGAGAACTACTATGTTTTGCGTCCGATATTTGCAGAAGAAATTCCATTGCTTTATCCCAATGGCTTTCAAAGAGTGAAACTTCATCAAAACAAAGGACTTCGAATAGTTCCACTGCATTTCATGAAAACATAAGGCTGTTGTTACAAGCATTGACTATACACATTTTTGATGTATTGCTGAGAAGTCCATTTGAGCTTATTTTGCCCCTAGTCTCACGAAAAAAGCTCTTTCTAAGCCCACCAGAAACCTGGTATCATGTATCAAATAATAACCAAGTAACAAACAACTAAATTTTAAGAAGGGTAAAATAAACGTTTTTATTTAACTCTTTTGTTCGGCAAACAGACCTCCACTAATTGCATGCATTTCAATTGATATAAGAAATAATTAAATTCAAGTGTAGGTAACATTAAACTGCGATTACAGTACAAAAATACAACTGCCTTAACTGGCGAAGATAATTACCGCGCGTATTTTAAACGTGGTTGAAGATGCTAAAGCTGGAAATAAACTTTGACAGAGCTGGTAGTAGTAAGCATTAGCAAGATGAGGCTGTCAGAAGTTCAAATTCTCAATATGCAAACCCGTGGCTTAAATACACAAACATTTGCATTGTTTGTTACATTGCAACTGTGGGCTACGGAAAGAACAAGTTACAGTAACGGTCAAATTATAGTAATTGGTTAATTACCTTACACCTTAAAAGCGTGAAAGTCATTACCGACTTCTGTTTTCTCCACCGTTGGTTACTGACATATACATCAAATTAAAAAATTTGGTTCAAATATGAAAAGTTTTCCTGTTTTACATTTTCAAATTAAAAAGATATTAAAGAAATGTTAATAAAGTGTAAGAGAATTTACACTTTATCATATCATTCCATCAATTCCCGGAGACAATTTAAGAAAAGGTATGCCCTGTTTTAACAATGGAAAGTTTCTCCTTTCATTTCTAAACTTTCAATAACTAAAAAACGTAAAATTCATATGTTTGTTTGGAACTACAGTTGTCCATAGACTTCTTTGTAGAATTCTTCCGTATCCTCAAACAACCCTGGAATCCATTCGATGTTGTTCCTAGACATTACTTTTCAAACTACCTTCATTAACCTGATGTTTCCTTGATCTAATGATCTTTGTTTCGGTACATTTTATCTAACATAACTTGGTTTCGCATCTGATATGTTATTTCTAATCTCAATCGATCACTTACTATTCACCAGTCATGAAAGTTTCATTAATGATGAATAAACTTATGGTTAAATTACATTTGTTATGTCTAAAATGTAGTTGTATCCCAGCATCAATATTATTTATTTATATAAACTTGTGGACTTAATACTGTCTTCCACGAGACCCAGGACTCCGCGATCAAAAGAAAAGTTCAAAAAGATACCTGTAGAACCCTCATACTAGTTGACTAACGTTTATTAACCAAACAATGTAAAGATACATTTTGTTACAGATTTGTTTTAAAATTTAACATGCGGTCAACATCTGTCAATGTGAATGACGCGCAATGCTTTGGGAAACTAAAACCTTTTCTAAAGAAAAATTATTTAAATTTTGATGACAATGTTAAAACTTATACAACGAAGCACGTTTTTTAATTGAAGAAACTATAAGAGAATATTTCCGAGAATTAAAATATGACAGGAGAAAAAAACCCTTCGCGTACTTGCGTAAAATCCGTGATTTATTAACACTCAATAAATCAGAAGGTTTGCGAGTGAAGGAAAGGGAACAACTTCTAGACATATCAAATGATTCGATGTTAAAATCTAAATTTAAGCAAGAAAATCTCCTAAAAGTTGGGTTGTAGTAACATGCAAAATGCCTAGAAGTTTCTCATAAAGGTATAAACATTTTAATTCCATTGAGAAAAACGTACTCAAGTGAAAAGTCTTTCTCAAAGTATATGGCAAAATAATGTAAGAACAAAGTAAATGCAGAATATTAAATGGGACTGTAAATAACTTCAATAGAGCTATACTGTGACAATTTGGGTAAAAAGTGCAAGCACATCTCTGTGATTAATAGTAATGTAGGGATAGATGATTCCTGGAGCACAAGTTAATGCTATCAATGAGAAAATGTCATTCATTTTTCTTGCAGTTTTTTTTAATAAAAAAGTGCCATCTCTTGTTATCTTTACATAAGTACCTATAATGTATTGATCTACTTTCAATATTATTTAAAAACATTTTTTCCTAAGCGACGGATAGGGTTCTTAGAAAAAGCTCAAGTGCAGATGATATAAAGTTTCAATTCAATTTTCAGCATCGATATTATTTAATTATAAAATGTTTGAAAGTTGGATTCCAGCATCAATATTATTTATTTATAAAAAGTTAAAAAATGTTGACAACCAAGAAAAAAACGAATTCAGACGAACATCTCTAGCTATGTTTTAATGACTAAAATCCATTTAAAGGAAGAAAAGGAAGATTTTTTTTCAGCGAAAGCATAAATGGAGTTGATACGAAAACTTGATTATTGATTTTTAAGGAGTTATTGTATTCTACTTTTGGACAGTGTTTAATATTTGGCCAACATTTGTAGATATATTTTTGTTTTAAGAATATTTTGTTAGTATTCTTTCAATATCTAGTGTTTTATATTTACACGATTCTGTTCAAAATTGGATATGAGTCAGATTTACAATTCTTCCAACAGCTTATAATCTCTATAACTGCACTTATATATTTCTGGTTTTGAATTGCCCAATATCACTATATTATAAGTCGGCCTGGTTGTCTAAGGAATTTGAAATAAATCGCTGTAAAATAAAGCAGGGAAAATTTATACACTTTTGGATTTAATCAGCTGTGTGTTACAATCGCTTTCATTATTATCTAAATTACCGACAGAAACCATTTTTGGCCTTGAAAATTACAGCAAATGTCTAACATTCGGAACTCAAAAGCTGCCATAGTAATCTCTTCGACGTCCTACAAAATTCAAATATTTGCTTCTTTTTGTTTTCCTCTAATGATAAACGTTTTGCCTCTTCTATTGGCCTTAAAAATGTTTCTTAACCTCTTTCGCCAGCTGTCAAGATCTATTTAGAAGTTCGCGCCAAGTCAACCTGAACCGCCTACGTATCACATTCAAAGATGTTAAAAAAATAACGAGCCTCATTCTATCCAGGAGAAACATTCCTTTACATTTTCTGCATTCTTATTTGAAAATTTACAAAGATTATTTCCTAAACACACGCTTTCAAACGATAAGTTGTTCCCATTGCAGCGCCAGCTGAAAAATGGGTATAAGTCCATTCCTATTTTTCGTCTTTTTCAATGAACATTGCTTTGCATGATCCTGATACAATTTCACTCTGGAGATAGTGTGACCAGTTAGGCCATGAATCTCCTCTTTTCATTTTCGCGGCATTCTGGAAGTTGAAAACATGAAGCGACAGGTCTGTCAAAGGGTAATGATACAGGCTATATATAACCCCGACGGATGAGTCTCGTTGTTGACGCCTAAAGCACTTTTCAAATCGTCGAGTCTGTCTCGGGGTTAATAATGAAGTCATTAATAAAAGCTCGACGATAATTTCTCACCTGCAAGATTTGGCAACTAAATCCTCTTCACTTCTATCACTCTTTAACTGGGGCAGAATGTTAGGACTTTTCTCTTTCCTCACCGTCTGATTTCAGGATGAAAGATAAAAGCATTTTCGGCTAGCAATCACGAAGTACGGAGTGCGAATATCAGCAAGAGGTATTGCTGATTTTTCAAGTTTAATGCCAGGAAAGAACCTAATGTCTCTACAAGTCTCTTATTTCGAAGTGATATTAATGGCAATCAGAGAATAGTTTCCGTGTTTTATCCGTCATAACAGCAGAGAATGTGACTGTAATATTTCGAATAAATAGAACTTGAAAGCGCTGTATGTTCACTGTAAACGAAAATGCCCGAGGTATCAATTTTAAAAAAGTAGTTACGATTAAAATATATTTTTGCTGGATTTATTTGGTAGAAGACAGGGAAAGAATTAACTCTGAGCTACGTAACAACTAAAGCATAAATTATAAGAAAAAAATTAAAATTGAATTATCTAAAGAGAAATATATTTCATGCTTATAAAATGAAATTTTCATTGTGTTATCTATCGCTTTAAATCTTTTTAAATTGCAAAAATGTGTTGTCATAAATAATATACTTTGAAAATATGTTTATTACCTTATTTCAAATTAAGCAAAATAATCGAATTTCCGCTACTTTCTCCATCTTTTTAATTTTCGTATCCGTATTTCTTACCTGAGGCTTTTTGACAATGAGGAGTAAAAAAAATTAATCATGTATTTGAAGCATTTATCATAAGGCTGAAAAATAGCATGTACAGAAAGAACATTTGAAACCAACTTAGAAAAGTGTAATTTCTAATTGGAAATCGCTCGTTTTGCAATTACCCTCAGGCTACTTACCGAAAATAATCTGCAAAGAACAACCGCTAACTCAAATTTAACAGAAAAAATAAATGGTAATATTTAAAAATAGGTAAATATTCTGAACTAATCAACAAAACTTTGTGATCAGTTGCATTTATGGAGATAAACACGATGGCATGAACATCTGCACCTCAAAACTCTAATTTTAAACTTCGAATTAGTTTTTAGCCCAAAGCGGCATTAGAGCCAAAGGACTATTAATTCGTTTTTCTTTTTTTTATTATATTTAGTCCAAAGGGGGGTAACTCAGAAGGGCTATTAAACTCGAGACGGCATTTTGCTTCGAATCACTAAAAGCGTTGAGTCACTTTTGAAATTGTTGCCACCATGTTATCGCCCTGTATTATATTTAAAGAAATTAAATAATGAAGAATTTGCATGAATGTATGCATATTTTTTGCATTGTGAAAACTCAGCGGTACCTAGAACCATCAAATTTTAAATAACTTAGTCCTCCACCCGAGTATAGACACTTGGATGCCCAAATTTTGAATTCTGAATTTGTTTTAGTGTGCAGTTTACATTTTGTAACATTTTAACGAATTTTTATTGAAAAACTCAATGATTTCAAAGCCAGCAATGGCAATATTGTACGAAAAAAATCATTTTTGTCTTCAGCGCGCGAGAATGTCTACCGAAAATTCTAAAGATAAGCTGTTTTTAAGTATTTTTATTCCAAAGGAGCATTACCCAAATGCTCTCGAAACTTATATGTGTGTGTAAATGAAAAAAATGCCCCTTTGGGGATAATACAAAACCGGAAAATTTTCAGAATTTTCTTTTTGGTTCCTCAAGGCTCACATGATGCGAATTATTGCTTTCAACCATTAATATCATAAAATCAAAATATGGATCCAGACTTACAGACGAGCAACTTGATAACCGCTTACGAGCAAGCATATCACCATACTTTCTTAATTATGAAACAGAGACCAATGAAATGCAATGCCAAATATCACACTGACTTTAAGAATTGCATTTTCTTATGCCAAGGAACTGTAAACCAATTAATCTGTAAATTCTGGCTGTATGATTTAGTAATTAAGAAGAATACATAAGAATACAATCAATATTTTTTATATCTTAACGTTATATTTTTGGAATAACATATTACTTTATTTTATTCTTTTATATTCTCTGTATTAGTAACATGTCAACCTACAAATGTACCTTGAAAATATATATGTTCCCGCCGCCTCACCGTATTCTAAAATGTCCTCTAAGGCACACAAAAGTTCAGAATTGTAGCTTTGGTGTGACGTTAAAATATGAATCCTGTGAGATTTTCTTTCCCTCCTTTTTTTGTATATTTCTTTTCAGTTTCTATGATAAGTACATTAGACGGCTGACGCGCAAGCAGCCAGTTAAGTTAAAAAATATACAAGCAATATTCATGAAATAAGCCTTACATATAGGGATCACAGTTTTATAGTTATAGTGACGGATCGGCCCAAAATGTCACCAAATGGTTGCAAAATTTGGAAAATTTCGCGATATGTCGCAAGATTTGGCAAAAGAATTTAGTCGCCAACACCGTCGTCACCTTGGCGATATATCGCCAGTTTAGCGAGATACTCTTTTACCTCAATGTTAAATACACTTTGCCCTGTAATCTTATTTTTCCTGTAGAGCGTGGCTCACTCAAACATTTCTTGTTGCATTATACAAAAGATGCTACAATTTTGCACATAATTTGACTAAAATTATTTATATTTATACAAAATTCGTGTTTTTGCGCTTTCCGAAGAGAAATATTCGAATTCCATAACTCAAAAACGTTATTTTTAAAATTTATCAAATGCAAAATATTGCAACATTACTATTCGGAAAGGGCAAAACCGTCAATCATTATTTCTACATGGAAAGAAGACACAAACAAATACCCGAAAAAGGTACGCACTGTTCCTAATGTTTCTAAATTACACCGTTGTTTACAACAGAAAATTAACCAATGCAGAAGTTAATTGCAAAGCCATTAAATACATCTGTAGCTATAATAAACAAAATAATAAAATAAGATTCACAACTTAAAAAAAAGCTAAAAAACATAACGTTCTCCAGCCTTCGCTGAGGCATGTGTCTCAACGCAAAACAGTTTGTAGACTCTTTTATGAAAACTATTTAGCAGGCGATAAATGAAAACACATTGTCGTTCTCATTGAATCATGATTTTACCTAAATGACTGCAACAAAAGAAAAAGCTCTCTTTAGTATAGAAAGCGAAGAGAAATAAATATACAGGTCTCGTTCCATTAATGCAAAGAAATTCTCAGTAATGCGATTATGATTTGTCGTTGGACTTTCATACAAGGGGAAATTAAAAACAAGGAAAGTGAAAATGTACACTGGTGTGCAAAACTTAAGCAACAGCAGGTTGGCCAAACTTCACGAGAAATCAACTGAGAGACATGAAATGCAGAAATGAAGGAGAGTATTACGTACGTAAAGGATGACGAAAGCATCGGAGCTGAAAAAGGAATACAACGCATACGGCATGGAATCAAACAAAAACAAGCTTTATTGAACGCTTAGTATCGTGACTCATGATTGTCTATCTAAGAGGAAGAACAACAGGCAGATGTTCCTTAATATGGGATATGCCCTCCCCTTACTGCAATGGGTGCTTCGCACCGTCTCCGCATACTCAGAACCACCTGGTGCAACATTTCTTGCGATAGGAGTGCCCATTCCTCAATCAGCATCTGTTTGAGTTGTTGGGTGTTCTCCGGAGGATGTAAGCGTTCTGCAATGGGTCTCCACAAAGCATCCCACACACGTTCGACGGGATTTGAATCTGGGCAGTACGCTAGCCTATCCATTCGAGTGATATCTTCACTTTCCAGTAGCTCCTTAACAGCAAGAGTCCAATGTGGCCGTGCATTGTCATCCATAAAAATTAAGTCTGGGCCAATGGCACCTCGGAACAGACGCACATGGGGAAGGAGTACCTCCTCACAATAGCGATCCCCAGTTACAGACCGTCTACGTTCCTTTTATTCTACTGTTAAGCTCCGCGCGTCGACATCACGCGTTTTGTGTACGCTCACGTCGCCTCTTACGTTTCGTTCCTGATATTTGCATACGCATGACGTTTCTACTGACTTACGTGTTCATTGTACTGATCTCCAGACCTCCTTTTCTGCAATTTCATGGCTATCTGCTACATTTTTACATTGTTGCTTAAGTTTTGCACACCAGTGTACGTTAAAATCAACTGAACGAGTCAGGACTGAGTGTTCGGTGCATATTCTTGGAAAACATCTTCGTGAAGTCCTTAAATCCTGATCTGGAACAGGGAGCTGAATGCAGGTATGTTCTGTGGTAGAATACTGTGATTAAGTGGTAGAAGAACTGCACTTGAAAGGGATTTAAAATCCTCTTTTATTAAATCCCAATTATTTACAACCACTTCCCAACTCGGGAGGGATACAGAAAGTAGAGACCGCACTTGGGTCTAAAATGAACAATCAAATAATTTAAACTAAAACTAATTAGAAATTAAATAGTCGTTGCTCACAGAGCTATAACGCGAGGTTGGCCTCTAAAATGGTGCGTAGCAAGATTTAACTAATACTGACGCGCTTGGAATTACTTCAATAAGTAATCACGTAAAAGCGCTACGGCTTAGAATTTAAATACTAGCTAGTCAGAAAAACGTTGAATAGAATAACCGTGGTCTGGGGCTAAAAGCTCTCTCACACTGAAAGTTTCCTACCTTTCTTTAAATACTACTTGGCTTCACTTCAAATTAGCATAAAACTGAAACGCGGGCTTATTCTAACGGGAAGTTGAAATGAGAAGGGATAGAAAGATTTAAATTAAATTTAAATTTTGTTAGTTTAACTAAAACCTTACATACTTCTCTCCAGAACTGGCAAAAGCTGAACTACTGTGGTCCAAGTGGACCATGTTGAAACTTGCAATTCTAGAAACAGTCAAAAATTTAACTCTTCTAAACTTAGGCCAGCTTTTACAAAAAAATGGTTCTTGGTCAATTTACAGACGATAACTTGCTTTGTACATAACTATTCGTCTGTGTTTAGTACATTTAGTTTCATCTACATCTTACTCCTTCCAGCAAAATCTGGAAGGAAAGAAATTTTAGTACAACATAATAACAGTAAGTTCTAGGTAACAGGCTTCATTTTCTTACCCGTGTAAATTCGCACACACACATTATCATTCAAGCAAAATTAATTTCTTCCCCCAATGCTCTCCACCGATGTTGGATGAAAAGCGAACCGCAATTGCGGGTTTTTTTGTGTTCGGGGGTGTTCAAATCTCCCACCTACGATCGACTAACATTAGTTAGAACTTGACATACGAGACCTCAAAAGACGCCCTATAACCAGCTAAACTTGAGGTTCTAACTAGCTTCATGTCTAACACTTTAAGTGTATTTATGTAAGTGTAAGTATGCGTAACAAGATTTAACTAATACTGACGCACTTGGAATTACTTCAATAAGTAATCACGTAAAAGCGCTACGGCTTAGAATTTAAATACTAGCTAGTTAGGAGAACGTGAAATAGAGTAACCGTGGTCTGAAACTAAAAGCTCTCTCACACTGAAAGGTTTCTACATTTCGTTAAATACTACTTGGCTCCACTTCAAATTAGCATAAAGCTGAAACGCACGCTTATTCTAACGGGAAGTTGAAATGAGAAGGGATAGAAAGATTTAAATTAAAATAAAACTTTGTTAGTTTAGCTAAAACCTTACAAGCGTATCAGGAGAAAGTTTTACATCCGATATTTACAGAAAAATTTCCATTCCTTTACCCCACCCAATAATTTTTAGAGTGTGAAACGTCATCAAGACAATTCAATAAACCATACTTCAATAAGTACCACTGCATTCCTTGAAAAAATGAAGACTGATAAAGATATTGTGTATATTCCTTTCCCACCACATGCCAGCAAAGTTCCCTGATGTTTTACCTGTGGGCTATTTTGCTTTTAATCTTTTGAAAAAAAGCTCATTCTGAGCACAAACCCACCACGATTGATGCAATTTTGAAATTAATGGAAAAGGAACGGAAAATAATAACTCTGGAGATTTTATGGAAAGTCCTTCTATCTGAAAAATTACAAGGTGGACGCATAGTCCAGAAAATATTCTATTAGCTCGAAGATTAAAAAAAAATACTCTTTACATTTTAAGCATTAATTAAAAGGCGACGAATTCGTCTTAAAAGTGTGCAAACACCTTCTCTAAAAATATTTTTCTCTTCGGCGCACCAGACAGTTTTCATTCAGCAAAATGCAGGATATTAATGTTTCAATTATTCAAGAAAGACGGCTATTTAAGAAATATGTGTATCCGTTGCTGGAAATAAAATACTTTCAGCTCCCACGGCCAACAGTTGTCATGCAGTAAAACGAAGGAATATAGCTTTTAAACTTTATCTGCTATTGAGTAAAAAACAAGGCTATTTAAAAGCAGTAAGAAGAAATTAAGAATCCTTTTTCCAACTTTTTAATCTGATTAATTTATGTAAAAATTCATTCTAATCATAAGCTGACTAATTAGATATATTAAATATATTTATAAAATGACACTAATTGGACTCTTTAACATCATTACACACATTTTCTTTTTATATGATAATTATTCCTGGCCGAGGAAGTGGCTAGTGTGTTTAATAATTCAGACCTTTTCTAATAAAAAGGAGATTAAATGATGTCAATACCGTACACTAAATATGACTTTGGGTAAAAGTGAGTTGACATATTTTAATTTTTTTAGTTAAGATTTTAATGTAAACATGAAAGTAAATGCACATGAGAAATAACTAATGATATAACTTTTCGGGTTTATTCTCATATATAAAACAATTATGGTATTCAGAAGGACATTTTAAGCTAAAAAAAAGATATAGCTTTACATTCTGCCAATATAGTAAGTTAATTAAGAGAGATGTTTTAAAGTATAAACTATAACTACGTTTAAACTTTAAAACTTAAACTAAATATTGATGGTAATTTAATTCAGCATCGCATAGCGTAGTCAGAATGTTTCTTTTCTTTTTAATTTTTGTTATGTTTCGAAGGAAAGATTGTTAACAGAATTAATTAGTCAACGAAGTTTGCTATTAAATCGGGGCCAAAAAGGAATTCCGAAGTTTTGTGGTTAGAAAAATTATTAAAAATTTTTTTCCATCATACTTGATATACTTTGCATCATTTGGTATAAAGTATTTCAGATTATGAGTTTTGAAATGCTGTTAAAGAATTTAATATTAGCTAAATTAAATTCTGTGGAGTAAATAATGTTTTATGATTAATGCTTAATATGACAACTAAGTTTTATCTCAGATGATTTGAAATTTGTGTTTATAAAGAATAGACATCGCCTGCGCATATTTGTATTGCTAAAATTACGATATTGGTTTCTTGGTATTATCAACGTAACAATTATTTTTCTTTGTTTATTTCCAAAACTAACTGAAGCTTTATGCACAGCTCATTTAGCTGGAGGTACATTTTTCGAAATTTCGTTTTCGAAGTATTCACAAAATGCTGATAAAGAGCACATTTAAATTCTGCTCTAAAGGTTCTACATTATTCTAAAGATATAACTAACACGGCGCCATCTAATGATTTTCATGAGTACTTTTAACCCTCTGGCTGCTCATCTCGAGATTTCTACAGGCAACTCAAATGTAGAAAAATTTGTTCATCCCGCGATTTTTCCGGGCATGTGTTTTCCTTGCTTTATTGAGGAGCGCATCTCGTCTTTTAACAGTTTAACTAGTAAAATAAATTATATACAATATTAGACGTTTCATTTGCGTTTTGGCCAACGGATGTCGTTAGTCGTCACAGTTCTGTATCTTCCGTTCTACAGGGTCAATTGACGAAATTCAAATTGCGTTTTTCATGTCTCGAAAGCGGGACTTGTGGTATATATTACATTTACACTTAGCGTTGTTCTAATCCAGGTATTTTGACACAAAAACAGATTTTTTTTTAAGTGGCATGCCATTTTTTACGTATTTTGATTCTACGACTCAAATTATGCCTAAATATTACGTTTTGTAAAATTTAGTACAAAATTCACTGTGATATTTAAAAATTTTTCTTGGGGCATATTTTTCAGTTTTTGCCAAGAATAAATCACTCTGCGAATTTCTTAGTTTATAGCAACCCATTTTCCTCCTTTTTTTCATTGTACACGAGCGGAAAAAAGGTGACGTTCCTTACTTTCAAATAATTTTAACAAAGTGCGTAAACCCCATTTGGCGTTATTATCGCTTGTAACGAATATTTCAAATTTCAGAACGGGCCAATATGTAAATTCATGTATAGCTCAGGAAATTTTTAATAAAAAACTCTAATTTCTTGCAGGTGTGGATAGAAATACTACTTTAAGACGATGTTAAAAATTTTTTATGTTTATAAGGTATTTCTCCCGCCTTGTTAGCACGCCTACGTGGTGTAGTCGTCAGCATGCTCGACGCGTTTTCGAGAGGTCTGTGGTTCGAGTCCCGGTGAGAGCAATGCACATTTTCGTGTCTCCTGCTCCAAAAAAATTCCTAATAACTCTACAGGTTATAATGCAAAAGTTTTTCAAAAAATACATAAAAAATATATATAAATACATATTTTAAAAGTAAACAATAAAAATTGCACGAATTACATTTAGATTAAGCCTAAATTTCGAATTCTGCACGAAGGAATCAAGTAAGTTTATGAAAAAAAGAGATATTAATAAATATGTATCAAATTCAATACACATTGAAGAGCTAAAATTTTGAGAACTATTTTTAAAAAACTTGGCAGTTTGGCATAAGCTGAGCCGTAGAATCGAAATATGGAAAAACATCGGTATGTCATTTTAAAAAAAGTCCGATTTTATGTCAAAATACCTATAATAGAGAAATGCTATGTATAAATCTAGTACATATCCCAAGTCGTGCTTTCGAGTCATGCAAAACACAAGTTGAATTTCGTCAATCGGCCCAGTAGAACGGGAGATATAGAACTGTCCCCCATTTTTTTCGCAGTGTACTTGGTATATTGGTATCTACCGCTCTAACTTCACTGTGTTTACCGCATTTCTCTAATCAGAAATGGCTGCTAGAAAACGTTCAGCGATTGATGAAAAAAAGATGCGAATGGAAAAAAAAAATGCAAGAAAAGATGCAAATGGGAAAAGAATTCGCAAAGAAACACGAATCTGGTGCAAAGACTGTGAAGTTGGACAATGCCTCGAACCCTGTTTCGAACTCTATCATAGTAAACTACATTTCTAAGGTATTTGTTTCTCATTGTATTATGTTTTCTTAAGATTTATGCATTTATTTTTTTATACTGTGTAACAAATAGAAATTAACCGTAATTGAATTGAAATTTATTAGAAAAAAATTATTTATGATAACGTTTGAAATTAGTTTTTCTGACAGCTTAGTTCCTCATGATAAAGATCTATATAAAATGTCTTTTCCAGAAAGAAGAAAAATGCATATATCAAATCTACAATATATAGAGATTTAAAATATGCAAAAAAAATACACAATTTTTGAAGCGATTTCGATCCACAGAGAACTAATTGCTTTCTCACTGGGTATGTCTTTTTTCATAAATTATTCATCCACTTTGACTAATTTCTTTACCTTTTCGAAATATCCTCTAAGAATTTGAAGACAGACTCCTTAAAAGGTTCTACACTCTTCTCAAGAGTAAATGAACATGACGCCATGTTTTACTAAGAGCTGAGAGTTTAGATAAGAGAGATAATAGTTTTACTAAGAGCTGAGAGCAACAACGGCAACGTGAACCTAAGATGAATGTCGTGAACGCAACGTTCTAACGTAAACACCGTGAGTGTTGACCACGTGATTTGGGTTTTCGCAATCTTATACAGACAGTGACTTTCTACTTGTTTTGGAAACCTAGTGTGCCCAATTTCATCAGGATCAGAATAAAACTTTAGATCTGTACCAAAGAAAAATTCATGGGCTCTCTTCCTTACAGAAGATTTTGCAAATGAACTAGAATGACCGACAGAACTAAGAACTGATAATTTATCTTGGAATGACGAATTCCTTACCCTGGTCATATGCAACATAATGTTATGATATATAGGGCCTTCGAGAATGAATAGTGGGATTCTGTGAGGTTTGTAGGAAGAATATATTATTTGAAATTGATTGAAATCCGTTTTACTTCAGTCAGATTTTCGAAAAGAATACTTCCTACTAGATAGATTGTGTTTTATTCTATACAAGGATCGTATTTTATTGTGTATATGAGACATATTCTACTGTTAATATATTCTACTGTTAAAAAGGGAATAGCAAAAGATAATTTTGGGAGAATCCCACAGGTTTGTATTCGTAGTTCCAAAAATTCTATTGTACAGTGCAATTAATGGTGATGTCTTCCTAAATTAATGTATATGACGACCCGCGTATGAAAGTGAAGTTATGAATCTATTATATACAACACGCAAAGTATCAAAAACCCAATATATCCATTTATCGTACACTTAAGCAACGATAATAAACGCGTAATAAAATAAGATACAGAACGAAAAAAAATAATCTTCATATGCAGCCAAAACGAAATTCGAAAGGAAACCATCCAGAGAACAAAAAACAAAATTAAAAAAAAACTTCTGCAGTAAAATGCAGTAACACACATTGCGGATGTCGAAAGTAATGTCAAATCAGACGACATCTCGATGAACTTATATTTTTTTATATTTTTCTCAATTAGAAGAGTTAATACTTTTAAAACGTTTCGTACTTTAAAATTTTACACTAAGTTTAATCTTATCATTTTCATTTATTATGAATTCAATCTATAAAACAGCTTCGGAAAAATGCCTGAGGAAACTGACAAAATACTGTCGCTTGAAAAAGATGGTTAGCATATTATAAGGTAGTTTATGTTAATTTTATGTTAGTGAACCAATTACTATGTTTTGAATCTTTAATGTAACATCTTACCGTAGTCCACATCAGGAAGCAGTTTAGTGGCATTTTGTATTTAGGCTGAGTGTTTTGAATGTTTAGCTTCTGGCAGCCTCAACTTGCAGTTACGCATTACCGCTAGCTCTGCCCGACTTTTATTCCGGCTTTCGCATCCTGCTAGTCGACCTTTAAGTATGCTCCCTTAACTATCATGGGCCAGCTTAATTTGTCTATTTTATGTGTAGACTCCGGAAGCTTTACCTACATTTGAACTTTAACCTTATATTGTATTAATTTAAATTTAAATAATTTAAAGTTCGTCAGTCGCAGAAGAGGTTCCTTTCTATTAATTTCAGAAGTAAATGGTATTTGAACCGTTCACGATTTTATGATTTGTTTTCGACTAAACAATAAATTGTTAATAGTCTATCAAGATCTGCAAGTGTTTGACACAATCTTCTAGATAATCTTCTTTAGTCTAAACTTCTGGTTTGATCAAATTTCTTCGCTTCTTACTCTACGAGCAGGCTGTCGATTCTTTAACGAATCCAATAAGCGTACGCGTCAAACTCGTTACGAAAGAACTGCCTGGGAATGAAAAAAAAAGAATTTACAGAATAATATAGACCAGGGATGGCCAAACTTCAAGATGATGGGAGCCGCATGATGGGTTTTATGAACGCTCGAGAGCCGCAAATCCAAGTAAAATTACGAGACAAGATTTTGAATATAAGAAATTTTTGAAGTAAATTAATGAATATGTGATTAACATGATTACATATAAATATGAATAAATACATCTTATATCTGCTGCTTTGTGTTCAGAAAAGTTAAGTCTCAAGAAAATAAAATTTGTAACTTTTGTAATGGGCAACTGAGCGTTTTTTCTTCAGGTAGGGAAACGAAATAGTATTTTCTTCTGATTTCCTTTATACCTCTCCGTTTATAACTATTGTTGTTTAATTTTAGTAGAAGTAAAATGAATCGGAAGTTTATTCATTGATCTACAATTACATAAATGATTTTATTTGAGTAAACTGCAAATCATTATTTAAAAGGAAATTCAATACATTTTTTTGCCCATGAACAGTTTTTTAGAAAGGATAAATTAAATGATACACGTCAACGTGCACTGTACAGAAACTGTTGTTCGAAGGAGAATATTTATTTGAAAATAAGCTATTAACTTCTTTTGCTGAAAAGGTAATTTTGTTTCTCCACACAATTAATATAAGGACCAACATACTGAGATCTTTCGAATCTTTGGATCCTAATCTAAGAAATCGTTAATTTTTTCCCCCAAAACTTTGGAATAACTATTTTTACTGATGCCCAGTATAGAAGAATTCATCCAAAAAAGAATTTGATTGCAATTTCAGTGGTATTTGATAATCAGTGTATCTCATGACGGCCCTGAATGATACAGTATTTCAGCGTGGCATCCAACGGAATGTGCCAGAACCTTTTTAGTGAGCAGTACACTGCGCTTCATTGAAAATTTTCGAAATTATCTCTCGAAGTGTCTCCATAATTTTGATCATAGATAACAAAGTTCATGCGCATCATTGAAAATACCTGAAACTATCACTCAAATTGTCCTGACGATTTTGGACACAGATAACGAAATTCATGCGCATTGAAAATTCTCGAAACCACCTCCTGAATTGTTACGGTAATTCTGGACATATATAACCTATTGCTAATAAATCTAGTAGTTCTTGCCGGGCTATATAAATGCTTCGTCAAGATATGTCTATCAGTCGAACTCTTCAACCTAGCTGTTTAATTTTGAGCTGTTTATAAAATACGTGGCAAATCAAAACTAACGTTACAGAAATAAAACATATCTGTCACTACTACTGATACATAAACTAAAACATATCCGTCACTGATTTTTTTTGCAAATGCAGATATAACATGAATGCGTAACTCTTCATATTTCTATGGACATGCACAGATATTCAATGTGCAGGCATTTTGTAACACGGCAGACGTCTGCACAATAGCAATTGTTTGGTTCCTAAGCTCTTGTCAAATGGGTGTACGAATCCACTATATTCTAAATGTTGGACTCGCAAGGGCGGTCAAATAACTTGGCGTCTCATCTTGAATTTTTAAATAACTCAGAAGAAAGTTTAAAATAAATTATTATGATCCTAACGGTTAATTAGCGCAATTTCCCATTGGGTTAGCTAGCCTGTGTACAGAAAATAAATCTCAAATGGAGTTTGAAATGGAGTCTGTAGGCAGACTCCATTGGAATAAACTCCAATGGAGTTTAGAAAATAAAGAACAGACTTTAAATTTTTGTTTGGCTACTAAGCTTTCATGAAGGACGTGTCAGATGTAGTACATGATGATCGAAAATTAGGAAGACAAAAAATATCAACAGATTGAAAGAAATATAATGCTGGCATCAGAGACGGAGCAACCGGTGCAACTGCAGAACGGCTAAGGGGTGAAAATTTTTAAATACGCCGAGCATCAAAATGCCTCTACCTCTTGGGATATTTACCGGCGACTCTAACCTAATGCCTCTAACTTGGTGCAGCAAAATGCCTCTAGCTAAGTGCGAGGTAGAAAAAAAGAAGGTCATTAAACAAGAAATCGAAAAGTAAAAGAGAATATCACAATCTAAAGAGACCTCACCAATATCAATATGCCGATTTTGACAGAAACTTTGGAGAAGAGAGGAGTTTGTGTTCTGTTGATTCCTTATTGCTTGATGCAACATTATTGATATGAAGATTTGATGATTAAAGTGAAACATCTCTATCTGCAATAACAATGTTTTATAAAATGCGAATTAAACATTTTGATTAAAATCGTTGTCAAACCCTTGATTCTTCCCGCGACTCCAAATATTTCAGCATCCACAACCATTGCTGAAACAAATTATGATCTCTGCCTAGAATTACAAAGGAATTATTATGAAAGATAGCATTTCATGTGGGAAAAGTGTTCAATAAGCATATTACTGTGAATGGTTGTGAAACCAGTGAAGCAACTGCATAAAAATTCCTGACTTGCTTAGGGACAGGAAATTAATTTCGAAGGAGTTTCGCAGAAAATTGAGACGAGTCTCCTAACCAAGTAAGGGGCTGAAGGTTCACTCTAACAAAAATAATATCCTCGTAAAATTCTTCTACAGATTAAAAGAGCTCTATATGTATTGCAAGGTGAAGAAGGTTTTCAGCAGTTCTCCCGCCATTCTGGGACTTAATAAAAGTAGTACCCTAAAACGAATAGTAAATCTTCCAGATGGATCACAACCTATTGTGAACGATGGGATCACACAGGAATGTAAGCAAATACTCCCTGAAGTAAATTAACTTGAGAGAAAAAATATTAGAGAGAATAATTAGATGAAACTATTAGCATTGCGTTTTACATTAACTTCATATTAATGTATTCTGATGACCATTACCTGTTCAAAAAGAAATATAACCTGATCAGTAATTTCCAGAAATAGAATTATTTGTAATTTTACTTATTTGTTGCACTGACGATGAGACATGAGTGGAAAGTTTGAAATCTGTCAAATGTTTACATACATAATATCAGAAAATAAATTAGAGTTTAATAAAGAAAAGAGACACTGCATGATTTCTATTTTAAATTCCATTCGTATTAAAGAAAATAAACTGTATTTTTTCAAAACCAATCGCATTTCAGATGACAAAGGATCCCAAGTAGCTCGCGAGCCGCAGTTAAGGTATCGGAGAGCTGCAGTTTGGCCGTGTGTGATATAGACAAATAATATACAGGTAATACATAA
The DNA here is from genome assembly GCA_000611955.2 of Stegodyphus mimosarum. Lineage (NCBI taxonomy): Eukaryota > Metazoa > Arthropoda > Arachnida > Araneae > Eresidae > Stegodyphus > Stegodyphus mimosarum. The sequence continues at coordinate 165,351 of KK112597.1, forward strand.
TAATATACATAAATAACATATAGGAGATACATAATAATATGCATAAATAATGTACTGAACAATATAAAGGAAAAATCCATTTTGAGCTGGAGATAATATCAAACCATAAATTTTAAAAAATTCTGAAGGGTCTCAGATTTTAACGGTGGCCCAAGAGGATTTGTTACGTTGTTTCATGCTCTCGTTGAGCTCACGGTCTACAGTTGTACTCAAGCCTGCTAACCCAGTCCTTATTTTGTATCTTTTTTATTAAGCGTCTTTTTTTTCCCACACTTACGCCATTTACAATTCAACAGTAAAATCATAAAAAATTTTAAAGTGTCACATATTTAGAATTCCCGATGAGCGTTAAATGCTGGCATATGTTTTTCTAATTTTTCAGTCTTTTTTCAGTTTTTCATATCAATGTTCAGTTTTCTTAGCAAGATAGCTTACAAAACGTTTTTTCATTTTTTTATTATTGATGTTTTGTGTGTTAAATTTATTTATTAAATAGTATATTCTTCGTACTTATGCCACAAAAAATTCCATTCCACGGCAAAACTCGAAATATTTAGAAAACAGCATATTTTTAGAATTTCCGCCGGCTTTGGAGATTAAAACTGTTTTAATTCGTACAATGTTGCCACTGCTCACTTTCAGATCGTTGAATTTGTCCATCAAAATTTCTTTAAAATATTTACAAAATTTGAAATAAATAACAAAACAAAGACATAAGTTAAATCTATGAAAGTACTGAATAATTTTAATTAGACACATCATGAATTAAATGCATTTTTATAAATAAATTTATCCGATTCAAAAGTAAGAAATGAATATTACTAAACACTACACTGTTTACTTTCAAACAGCTTAGTTTTTAATCCAAAACAGAAAAATTCAATTTGAAAAATAAATATCTTATACTTTGCCGGATGAAAACAGATTCTGACGACGAGAAAGCAAAAATAAGCACTTAAGTAATTCGACGCAAAACCCCATTTCGCGATTAACAGGCCTTCTTCGGCTCATAATAAATAAGTAGTATTAAATAAAGATTAAACAATGGTGGATCCATTATTTTATTGTTTATTTTACAACATTATCCAAACCTTTGTGCAACAATGAGCAGTAGTAAACTTTTTTGTTCCTTCTCATTCCATACTAAAATGAAATTTATTTTCCGCACTTCATGAAGATTTGGTTCTTGTCAAGGAAAATACATTTTTAGTAATATTAATAAATTTTATTTAGTATTTTGAAAGCATAAACATATAACTCCTCCATCTTAAAAAACTGCAAGTACAAATTTTATATTTAATATTCGATCTCTGGAACATGTTCTCTTCTGACGTTGCCGTTCCGGCAAAGCATAACTCTGCTTACTTTATGCATAATTCACGATCTTTACATAACTTTAGTCAGATCTTTAGAATATCGTTTCCTTCTGATGTTGACATTCTAGCAAAGCCATAACTCTTTTTTCTTTCATTCATAATTCACTATCTTTACAAGTTCTCCCACGAGAAGCACGTTCGTCACCTTAGACGCAATGCTGCTCACAGTTCAGAAAGAGAGAGAGAGTCTGAAAAATACCGTAACCAAAAAAAAAAAAATAAACGCAGTTTCTATTCAAACAATGAAATATAAGTCAGAACTACAAAATATGCAGCTAACAAAATGCAATGGTTTAATGAAAACATACTAACGTAAAAAGTAAATACGAAATTATACATATATGTTACGGTAAACCTGATTAATCCGGTGACTATATATAATAACCGGTAATTATGCATAATCACCACTAAATTTGGTAAATATGATAAATTTTTGAAAATTTATCAAATTAACCGGCTAATTTGCATAATTGCCAACTCATAATGGTAAATGTGATAAAAAAATTCATTCAGTTTGCGCAACTGCTTGGCTTCTATCAACTAAAATACTGAATAAAGGTTGGTATGCTGGAACATTTTAATTCCAAATTAGTAAATATTATGGATACTAAGAAAGCAAGCAGTGGTTTTCTGACGAAAGGAAGATATGATGATTTGTTAAAAAAAGTGAAAAATAGTAAAAATAAAAGTAGTGGGAAAAAACCATAAGACAAAAGATTATCAAAGACCAAAAAAAAAAAATACGATGTAATGAAAGTAGGCAATGTTGGAAACCTTATTTTTCCCGTAAGTAAAGATAGCTCCGATGTTAGATTTTACGTGTACTTTGAAGAACGTTTTACCGTAATTCATGAGATACACACTTAAATTTGTGTGAAAGCTGTAAAAAAAAAAAGAGGTACCTATGAAAGGACTTGTTGTTAGGCCAATGGTTTTTCACGAGATGAACTCAAGATGCCAGGTGGACCTAACTGATATTCAGTCGCAACCAGATAATGACTTTAAGTTTATATTTGTCTATCGACACCACTTGACGAAGTTCGTACAGTATTTTTGCTATATTTGGAGCCCCCAGTGTACTGAAAAGTGACAACGGTCGTGAGGTTAGTAACAAAATCGTAGAAGAAGCTTGTGCAATGTGGCCGAAACTGAAAATTGTTCACGTAAAACCCAGGAATAGCCAGGCTCAAGGTTCGGTTGAACGTGCAAACCAAGGTATTGAAAATATGCTAAGTTCTTGGTTGGAAAGCAGTCACACCGGTAATTGGTCCGAAGGGTTACGTTATGTGCAATTTGGGAAAAACAGAGCATTTCATGAAGGCATCAAATGTTCTTCTTGTGAAGCAATGCTTGGAACGCCTGCAAAATTTGTCTTGAAAATGTCTTCTTTTACGAATGACTCTAACGAAAATCTTAGAACTGGATAAGAGCTTCAGGCATTAATCGAGACAGTTAATAATGCTTCCAAAAACACCAATAGCGAAATAGGAAATGTTTCTAATATGCAAAGTAACGATCTATCTCAAAATGACCCTCCATCTGAAGTTAAGTTTAAGACTCAGAAAGAGAATAAAGCAGTGGCCGCTCTAATCCAAACAGATATTCTATGAAAGCAACAGCAAATAAGAAAACATAGAATGAGTGCTAAAGAAGGTTTAGAATTACAAACAAAGAAAATGTTGAAGGTTTCAAATCTTAAATTTTCTGCTGGTAAAGTTGGTGACACAGTGAAACTACGAATACCAGACGTTGACAGAGTAAGAAGTGATCCCGGAATATTAGAAGTCCAAAACAAAGAGTTTTATCAGTTAGGAACGAAACAAGGAAGACTTTCATAGTTGTATACCAGAAATTAATTCACATTTTGTGAAGAAAAATTTATTTTGCTTGAGGATGTTCCAGATCTAGCAATATCACTTCGAAAATGTATTAGAAAGACATCTCTTTCTGGAGGTCAGAGATATCAGCGATGTGTTTGTAAGGGAAAATGCGAGTCTGATAGGTGCAAATGTAAAACATCTGGCAAACTCTAACGTTCTCAATAATTCTAAATGTCATAACAGTCTAATATTCTTAAATAAGTAAACTTAAAATGTTTAGTAATCTGTAGTAATATCATTTAATGTTATTTGAAAAATTCTATTTTTCTCTAGAATATGGGCTCGTTTTTTTATATGTAACTGCAGTTTATTTTTTTATGTGCAACTGTTTTGTACAATTTCATGTAAATTGTATTTTTCCCATTTCACACACCTGTCCGTCCCTCGAATGAATTTTGAAAGTCCTGAAATTTCGTTCAGGCTAAATAAATGTATGTAACTTGAAATAACCATTTATTGATTTTTTAATTGTAAAATATAAAATATTGTAATTCGTGGTCTCTTGCGCCATAGTGTCCAACGAAAAAATATCTTTCTGAGTAGTAACCACTAAAAAAAAATGCACTCTATTCTACTGGCCCAATCAGTCATGATATTTATCACATTTACCATTATGAGTTGGGAATTATACAAACAAACCGGTTAATTTGATAAATTTAAAAAAATTATCATATTTACCAAATTTAGTGGTGATTATGCATAATTACCAGTTATTTTATATAATGACTAGTTTATTACTTTTGTAACATATGTATATATATGACATATACAGACTCTATCAGAATTTAATACTACACTATTAAATTATACCAGAAGTTAATATTACACTATTAAACTATACCAGAAATTAATATTACACTATTACTATTGGAAGTATTTTAAATTTCTGTAATGAAAATAAGTTTTCTTTATAATTTAATTTTGCTTACGAGTTAACTGGTAACCTTGGTAAAGCATCAGCAGTCCCGTATGAAATTTCTTTGCGGTATGTCACCGTCGTATTATAACGCTAAGGCTCACCGAGACAGTTTAGCACCATGAGGACATTTTGGGTCAAGTAGGTGAGTGGATTGTGGCCAGACATAATTTGCACTTTTACGTATCAAATTGTTTAAATTGAAAATCCACGTATCAAATTGTTTCAAGGCTTCGATGACACAAAACTCATCTCTACCGATGATTGGCCATCATTGTTGACAGGGATTAAAATTTCGCTAAAAAATGCTATGGGCATGTCTTTGCCATGTTCATCACTTTGAGCTAAACACGCTCCAATTACAAATGCAGGTGCCTCTGTATAGAGTTGAAAGGGCTTGTCGATGTCCGCAGCATACAAGGATGGCATTTTAATCGGTTCTTCTTTTTAAGTGTGTTGAAAGAGGCTTCCGTTTAAGAGTCCTACGGAATACAGCACTTAGAACGGTCCTTGGAACATTCTTTTTTGTAAAGTTTATTAGAGGCAAAAGTCTTTCAGAAAACCTTGGGCTATAATCCCTATAGTAAAAATCCTAAAAGACTAAAGACCCTTGCTAGCCCTAAAAGGCTTTTGACTTCTTTTTAGTGGTAGGTTTAGCCAGATTCCGGATGACTCTCTCAGGATCTGGAGAGTGAGTGCCAGAACCTATTGTCTGACCTACAAACTTCATGCGACTCTTCCCGAAATCACATTTTTCTAAAATTGCTGTTAGACGTACGTTTTTCAGAGTCTGAAACACTTGGTCTATGTGATGGAAGTGGTCATCGCATGTCTCAGAAAATAATGCCACATTATCAATGCATGGACGATAATAGTTCTTATGGTTGAAAGTACTGTTACGAAAAATTCGGCGGTTGCGCCTGTATGTAAGCTTTCCGGCATAGCACTAGGGTTGCCATAAAATAGTGTATGGTAGGGTTGCCAGATTGGCGACTTTATCGCCCATTTGACGACCAAATTGGCGATATCCCATGGTCCAATCGGGAAGCTTCTAGAATAACTTCCTGTCGAGATATTTCTCGAAACGTGTGGAACTTAAAGAAAAGCTATATAAACCCTTGCGTTTCTGAGAGCAGTGAGTTATTGTGAAGTTAGTTGTGAAGAGTGTGATTAAGTGTGAGGTTGTGAGAATAGCTGCTCACTGCGAGTGCTAAGCTACGCGAGAGTTCTGTGAACGGAAAGCAATCGAGATAGTGCTTTGCCGTGAAGCTATCTTTACAGTATAGCTTGACAGTGGATTGGTGATTGTTCCACGGTGTTTTATTATAAGTTTAGTGTTGCCGTGAAGCTACCTTTACAGTTACAGCCTGAAGCTGTGTTGCTGATTGTTTCAGCGTATTTATTGTAGATTTTCGACGCTTTTAAAGGTAATTTTGGAACTGTGCTGTAAATAGTGATTGTTGTAAATAAATTGTGCTTTTTACTGTTCTGCATCGTGTTTTCATCGGATACTCTCAAATCCACGAACCCGTACAACGCAACAGTACCTTATCCGTGGATTTTTGAAAGGTATTTCCTGCATTTTTCAAACCGAAAGGAAGAACTTTCCATTTATAATGGTCAGAATGCATGGCAAATGCTGTGTAATGTTTGGCTTCTTCTTTCGTCGGGTTTACCAATAGCTCTTGGTTAAATCGAGAACTGTTATGAATGTGGCTTTCCCTATTTCGAAGAGTAAATCTTTAGCAAGTTTCATCGGACAGGCGGCCAGAACAGCGAAGCGATTTAAAAGCCTAAAGTTTGTGCACAGTCTAACACTATCATTCTTTCTGCAACACATACTACAGAATATACCTATTCACTGTCACTGGGTTCTGTAAGATCCTATTCTAACAGTTCTTTAACTCACAGATCAACTTCATCCTGAAGCGAAACAGCCACACGATAGGGTCTAAACCTATTTGGACTACAGTCTGCTGCAACCTTTACGTCATGACCATCGACATTGGCTTGGCCCGGTTTGTTACCAAAAATATTGTCATAAAATTTTAAACTTAAATAGTCCTTTTCGTTGGTAATGTTTTAAGTTAAAAATTTCGTAGGTAATGTTTTTTCAAATTTTGTAAGTGGGTCCAGATATCTTCAGTAGATTTATTCATAGAATTCTCTGGTGCATAGTGAATATCTCCAAAGTCTTCATCTTGGTCAAACATGATACCAACGTGATCTACACGAGCAATATAAGGTCTTAACATAGTTATGTGGAATTCTTTTGTACTTCCGTTTTCCATTTCGACTTTGCCAGAGTGTGGCTTTATAAGTTCAATTACTGTAGCTGGTCCTTGCCAAGTGTTGAACAATTTATGCGATGATGATGGCATTAACGCGAAGACTTTGTCCTCAACACTGAAAGCCGTTTCTATAGAACGTAAGTTTTACCATGAAATGTATTCTTCTTGAGGTATTTTTCAGTTTGCTGATGTAATGTCAAGAGCTTCTCTTAATTTTTCTAAAAGATCTTGTAGATAATTTCCAATTGAACGGGAAGCTATGACTGGAGTGCTACGTTCACCTGTCCAGATCTCTTTCAACAAGAATAAAGGTCCTGGTGGTATTCGTCCATACACCATCTGGAAGGCAGGCAAACCAGTGGTGCTATGTGACACTTCTTTGTAGGCAAACAGGAGTTAGTGAAGATGCAAATTTCAACTTCACACATGCTCTTGGACATTTTTGGTCATCATCTCTTTTAAGGTTCTCTTTCAACGGTCAAAAACACCCATATTCCTGGGATGTCCTGGAGTTAAGAATCATGGAGACACACCAAGCAGGTCCTCAAAAGCTCGAGAGAGTTTGGCTGCGAAATTAGTTCCCTGGTCGGAGCAAATCATTTTTTGGAAATCTAGTTTTAGAAAAAATCCTCATCAAAATGTTGCATGTTGTGTTCGTACTTATCACTTTGACGGGGGTGGCTTCTACCCACCCTGTGCATAGGTCAACTGCACATATCACAAACCTATGATCTCTTCTGGATGGAGGTTCTAATGGTCCGATACAATCCAAGCTCTCTGCATATCAAAGCGTGTTTGCAGTCTAACAATAGGTTGAATTTGGGTTCTATCTTTATATTATAAGGTTCTTCCTTCAATCTCTTGAGTTTCTTCGTAAGCATAAACTGTGAAACCTTATGTGGAAGACAGTGAGCGAATCTAGGCTATGTCCTTTAGTGTTGCAGAAACTACAAAGTCAGAAGGAGGGTTTAAAAGTGACCCTTTATTCAAATATTTACAACTCTTCAAATCGAGAGTAAGCCACTACTTGGGCTGAACTAAAATAATATTAAACTAAAGTGTGTTAACAAATTCAATACCTAACTAAATTCTAAATAGGACGGCGAGGGAAGCTTAACTCTTAGTGAAATGCAATAAATGCGAATTTTCACTAGCAAACACTGGTAATTGCAAATTGCCTATGAAGGCGAACTTTCAGTAGACAGAGGAAATCTTTGCGCGCACAGCCTTACGGCGATAAATCCAAGGCTCTGTCTTTCCCCTCGTTAACTCTTGCCTTTTAAACTGCTAACAGATATATGCGATTTGCATAAATATCTCACTCGCGCTAAATTCGGGCAGCAACTGAAACTTTGAGAATTCGATAGGAAAGTTCAAACTAAAAATAATTTGGTTAATTAAAATAATGAATGCTACAAAGTTGCTCCCAGAATTTAGTAGTCTGAAACTAAGTAGCCTAAAATCGGCTTTTAGTGAAGATGCTAAATTCTAAATCTAAATTTTCCTTCCTATTCGCCATCCTTTACAATTGTAAGTTTTAAATTTAGTTTAAATCTCTGTTTGTGTCTTAGATATTTTAACATAGAATATCTTTTTCCGTCTTCACATCAAAAAGATCCATCAGGAATTTGGCTTGATTGTATCTGGTTCCTTCCAATCTGGAAGGAAATAAATTTTAATTTCATGTTATAAGTACATTTCACCTGAAAAGTACAACATTCCCTTCCTCTGATGCTTTCCGTAATGACTTTTTATTCGCGCTTTAGGTATTCGCGTTTTTTAATTTCTATTAGCGCTTTTCGCCAAACGCATTCATTTTACACTCATTCATTTTTAAAACTTCCCCCTTGTTCTCTGGCCAAATGTAGTGTTTGTGAAAAACACGCAGTTTTACTTTGTCAAGTGTTCACAACTACCACCTGACTTCAATTCTATTGGGGTTAATTCTTCGACTTTCAAGACCTCAGACCTCCCCTAAAACAAATCTGAAATGCCCTGAGGTTCTAACATGAAATGAACTTTAAACTTTTGTGTGAAACCAGAGAACACTACGTACAACATTCAAACATTTCAATTGCATTTCATACATATAATTCATTCTTTCAATCTTCAATTCAAATTTTCTTTAAATGCTCATTGCGTTAAATAACACTTATATATTCACTTTCTAATTTAGCGCGCTTTACGCTTTTACATTACATTTTAATTTTAACTTGCGTATCCTTTACGCTTTTCCAAAATATTCGATATAAACAAAACCAGTGCTTAAGGCTTACAACAAATCATGCATTACATAGAAAACAGTTTTACATTAAATGCATTCATTATTTATACATAGAAAAATATAATACAACAGTTTTGCTATACAACTTACGTACTAGTTGCTTTTAATTAACACAATTCAATTTCCTATTTACAGAGAGTCTTTTGACTAAAATCGATGAATCCCATGTTCTGGATTACAAAGAACATTTCACGAAGTCTCACAGTTTTTCAACTGAACTCTCGAATTTCTTCCGCTGCATAATTAAGTTGTTCCTTCAAGCGTGTCCTTTACGCTTTCGGCAACCGGCTTTTGACTCGGGTAACTTCCCTTTTAAATCTGCAACTTGCACTTAAATCAGAAACATAACTGTGTGAATTTTAAAAGAAAATAAAGAATCTACTTATCTTTCTGCCAGTCTTTTAGGCGTTTTTTTGTCCATTCCTGAAAGGTTGGATATACTGTGGCTTGGGCTATTCTTTGCTTGTTACTCCTAGATTGAAACTCTGGGGCTGCCTTTCGTTTGGTCGATCTTCTTTCCTCCAGAAACACCTTGTTGGGACGAATGGTGGGTGGCGCTTTCCGTTTGTGCTGAAGTCTTTGCTCCCTCTCCAGACTGGCTCGTTCCTTCTCCTGCACTCGTAGGCTCCTTCGTTGTGGGTTGGCACCTTCGGCGGCTCGCTTCTCGCCGTTCTGTTCCCTCCGTAGTGGTGGAGCTTTCATAGTGTTTTCATTTGGACGTTCCTTCCTTAGACGCTTTGGTTGCTGAGACTGTTGCTTAGCGTTTGTCCTTTTTTCTTTTTGGGGTGGTCTTTTCTTTGGCTGCGGCTTCCTCTCTTCTGGTAACCTCCTTTTCAAACTGGGTTCTCTTGTTTTTGAGGGACCTGGTTGGGGCTCTTGAATCTTAGAAAAATTCTGTGAGGCTGGACCCTGCAACATGTCTTTCAAAATATTATTATTAGCTCTTCGATAATAATGTTTAATTTGATCGAAATTTGCCACAGTCTCTTCGCCCTTCTCATTCTTTAAATATGCACGGCATTCAACTATTCTTGTAATTTCAAAAGGACCATGCCATCTTGGGCAAAATTTTGCGACCTTATCTTTTGCTGCGCATGAAAGTGCGTGGGCTTGTTTCAACACCTCCTCCCCCACTTTATATTCTACGGTTCTTCTTTTTGAATCGTAGTAAATCTTTTGTTTCTTTTGCGCTTCCCGGGAGCACTTTTCTGCCTCCTTCAACATTTTTTCTATTTCACCCATTTGAAATTCCGGCGCTCTATCTTTCACATAAAATAATTTATCTAAGGGGGTCATTATCTTCCTGCCCAAAAACAATTCGGCGGGGGATTTCTTCGTTGTCTCGTGCTTAGCCGTTCTGAGGGCGAATGCAAATTCTTCGACGCAGTCATCCCAGTTAGAATGGTGCTTTTGCACATAATTTCTAATCAATTTTACAATATTCTTATTTACCCGTTCCGCTATATTTGATTGTGGGCGGTAGGGTACCATTTTCATATGCTTAATGCCCAACTTGTCACACATCATTTTAAATGTACTGCTTACAAACTGGGGACCATTATCGCTAATCACCCTCGCTGGACATCCATATCTTAAAATATATTTGTTCAAAAACGAATCTGCAACGACTTTTGCTGAAGCCCGCTTAAGTGGTATCAACTCAACCCATTTACTGAAATGATCCACAATGACTAATAAAAATCGTGCCTTATTTACATGACTCCTGGGGTAGGGGCCTAAGAGGTCAATACCAATTATTTCATTGGGGAACCTAGACTCAATACTAGTTAATAACCCGGCCGGGCGGAAATTTACGTCATTATTTATCTGACACGTGTGACAAGTCTGGCAGTAATTTTTAACTATCTTTTGTAATTGCGGAAAATATACCGCCTCGCGTACGCGTTGTATTGTTTTTCTAATTCCAAAATGGCCCGAGACAGGCGAATCGTGGAGCTCTTGCAAGATACTTAAAATTAATTTGGCCGGGATGACTGGTCTGTATTCACTATTTTGATTCGTAACTTTAGTATAAAATAAGAGACCATCAATGATTTCATAGTTCTGTGCTCTGCTTCGTATTGCATTAATGTCTATATGCTGGAAGTTATCTGGGTCTTTTAAATAATTATAAATATTTCCGAATTCGGGATCCCTAGCAATTTCTTCTATTACAGTCTCTCGAGAGTCAATGACCTTTGCCTGAAGCATCGCTATTTTTACTTTCTCGCCGTTCTCGTCTAACTTTATTCTAGATAATGCGTCGGCCACTACATTGTCTTTTCCCGGTGTGTGTTTGATAATGAGATTAAATTCTTGCAACTTTAGGGTCCACCGAATTAAGCGTGGCGAAAGATTCTTTCCTGAAAATAATCTGGTAACTGCCGCATGATCTGAATATACTGTTACGGGAGAACTCCCAAAATATACACAAAATTTTTGAACAGCTGCGAGCACTGCTAAAGTTTCACGCTCCGTTGCCGAATAATTTCTTTGCGTATCATTCAATGTACGACTAAAAAAGGCAATCGCTTTTCTATTTTGTGTTAACACGGCTCCGATTGCGTAATCTGATGCGTCTGCATAAATTTCTAGACCCTTGTCTTTCTCTGGGAACTTTAGAACCGGTGCATTAATTAAAGATTCTTTTAACTTCTCAAACGCGGCGTTTGCTTCTGAAGACCACGCAAAACGAACTCTTTTCCTTCTCAACTTTAACAATGGTTCAGCAATTTCTGCGAAATTTTTAATAAAAATTCTATAATATGAGCACATACCCAAGAAAGTCGCTAACTTTTTGGCTGTATTCGGAATTGGGTAATTTTTCACTGCTATAACTTTAGATTTATCTGTTTCGATCCCCCTTTGAGAAATTTTGTACCCTAAATATTTGAGTTCTTTTGCCGCGAATTTACATTTCTTAATGTTCACTTTAAGTCCTGCATCTTTCAAAGATGCAGGACTTAAAGTGAACATTAAGAAAAGAACATTAAGAAAGATCTTCTCGAAGGTCTTTAATATGTTCTTCCAGCGACTCTGAAGTAACAATTATATCGTCAAGATAAATAAATGTACTTTTTCCTATTACCGGCCTTAAAATTTTGTCCATGCACCTCTGAAACGTGGCCGGGGCTCCCGACAATCCAAAAGGCATACGCAAAAAGCCATATGTACCGTATTTTGTTATGAATGCTGTTTTGTGAACATCTTCCGGCTTTATGCTTATCTGAAAATATCCTGATGTCAAATCTAGCGTGGTTATGTATTTTGTTGATTTAATACTTCTTAGAATTTCATCAATTACCGGAAGTGGGTAAGTTGGAAATTTTGTTATACTATTAAGCTTTCTGTAGTCAATAGCGAACCTGTACCTTAATGGATCAGTTAACGGCAAATCATTATTTTTCTTACATAAAACCACCGGACTCGCATATGCACTAGAAATAGGAGTTATTATTTTGTTTTTTAACATTTCATCAATATGGTATTTTATTATTTCCTCTTTAACTTTATCGTACTTGTAAGGACGCTGACGTATAGGTTCATCCGTAGTTAATTTAATTTCGTGTGCTACTATCTGCGTGAATCCAGGAATATCATCAAATAAATCAGCAAAATGACTTACCAATTCCCGAAACTTGTCCTGTTCTTCGGGCGTTAGATGGCTTAAATCCACTTCAGGGGGAGGTGTTGATTTCTTTTTAACTGGGTCCATGGTTACTTGCAAGGTGGAGTTTTCAAAATCGATTTTCGCATCCACAGCTGAAAAGAAATCTGTTCCTAAAATAACCGATGCTTGGAGGTTCTTCACTACAAGAAACATAATTTTTTTTTGTTCTTCGCCGATTTTGATGTACAGCTCGATTTTTCCCATGCATTGACACGTTTTTCCTTGGGCTGCTACCACCTTCATTCCTTCCACGCTATGCAGACGATATCTACGAAAGTGCTTCTTAAAAAACTCTTCTGCCAAACAGCTTCCTTGAGCGCCGGTATCCAACAGAGCTGTAGCGGGTACGTTGTTAATTAGTAACTGCAGTCTCGGTAATTCAATGTTTCTCACCATGACCGTATTTAGCTGTACTTCAGAGGGATTTTTCTTCTCCTCGGAACATTGCACCCCCTTCCCCGCAATATTCCTTAGTAGTTTAAATGCTTTGCGGGTGTTTTCTTCTGTTGCTGGCTTCTGCCTGGGGAGAATGATTTTCTTCCGTAGTTGGAATTATTTTGTTGGCGCTGTACTTGGCGCGGTTGACCGCTCGCATTTTGACTGGTACCAGTAGTTCTCGGCCATCGTCTGTTTCTTCCTTCGGCATTCTGGTTCCCCTGCAGCCGCTGTTCATACGATTGTCTCCGTTGATTTTCGGCCGCTCGCCGGCTCTCGAATTGTACGGCGAGTTCAAACAGCTTGTCCAGCGTCACGGGATTTCTTAGCTCCATGAAATCTTGTATAGATGGTAACAATCTGGGCAGGATTATCTGGATAATCTCCGGGTCCGGCCTCGTGCCATACAATAATTTAAAGACTTGTATTTTTCTCAAAATAAATTCCGATAGTTCATCCACCCGCTGTTGATACTTGCTAAACAATTCAGCTTCGAGTTTCGCACGGTCTTTAACCACAGGAAACGCTCTCAAAATTGCTAGTTTAAAATTCTCGTACGTGTAAGTCGGCGTTCCTGGTTCTCCCAGCAGACATTTTCCGATGCACTTATACCAGGTCGCTGCTTGGCCCCTCAATGCTCCTGTCGCTAATATGACCTTCTGATGTTCCGGAACTGGATACAGCAAAAAATGCGCTTCTAACTTTTCCAGGAATGTGTTCACAGGTCCTCTGGCATCAAAAACTACTGCCGGCTTCATGGCTGCTCTGATGGTTTCCACTATGAATCCAAATCCATCAGGCATTGCAGCTGTATTCTGGGATGTAGTAGGCATATTCCAACTTCCTTCCATCCTTTTAGTTGTTCGGGCGCCAGTGTAAGGTTTCTCCTTCAATCTCTTGACTCTTTTCGTGAGCATAAACTGTGAAACCTTATGTGGAGGACAGTGAGCAGATCTAGGCTATGTCCTTTAGTGTTGAAGAACTACAAAGTCAGAAGGAGGGTTTAAAAGTGACCCTTTAATTCAAATATTTACAACTCTTCAAATTGAGAGTAAGCCACTACTTGGGCTGAACTAAAATAATATGAAAATAAAGTGTGTTAACAAATTCAATTCCCTAACTTAATTCTAAGTAGGACGGCGAGGGAAGCTTACTCTTAGTGAAATGCAACAATGCGAATTTCACTAGCAAACACTAGTAATTTCAAATGCCTATAAAGGCGAACTTTCAGTAGACAGAGGAAATCTTGGCGCGCACAGCCTTACGGCGATAAATCCAAGGCACTGTCTTTCCCCTCGTTAACTCCTGCCTTTTAACTGCTAACAGATATATGCGATTTGCATAAATATCTCACTCGCGCGAAATTCGGGCAGCAACTGAAACTTTGAGATATCGATAGGAAAGTTCAAACTAAAAATAATTTGGTTAATTAAAATAATGAATGCTACAATATATAATTGTCCTTTTCAATTGGCATTCTTTACAACTTTCGGAAAACATTTCAACATCCTGCTTTATTAGGCCAAAGGAATGAATACTTGATTCTTTGAACTGCCTTCTCACCAAGGTGTCCAGCAAGAGGGATTTCATGTGCCATTTTCAGACTTCCTTTCTTTTTTTTAAAGGCAACAAAATTTTCTTAATTTTTTTCACCACAGATATATTCGGAGTGAAGTGATACGCCGTTATCAAAAGCGTATGAATTTTCCTTCTTATTCGCCGACTCAAAACACTTTTTCAGAGTCTCATCTTGTTCTTGAAATGCCCTAAATTCTAGTCTTATTCTGTTTACTGTTTTCACAGTTTCTATGTCTCCTTGGGAAATCTGATTAACAACAGCTAAATCTGAAGTACTGTTGCCAACTGGTGAGGTTTCGTCGTCTGATCCTTCATACTGTAAGGGAAATACATTCCACTAACGATCACTGGGACACTCTTCAATATTTTCGCAGAGCATTTCATAAGCTAAAGAACTTAGTAACAAGTCGGTAACTAGCATTTGAAACAGCACAGGTAATGGGCACTCTACCATGAAGATCGTCAGTTTTCATCTGGAAAATTTTCAGTGCAGTTTTAAACAAAAACAGAAGATATTTCTCTTTTAATTTCTCATTTGCAAGGTATGTCATCAACCCATTTCTCATGGAAATTTGTGCCGTGTCTACGATTACGAATCCCGTGTCTACGATTCCGTTTAGAACAATATCTCCGCTGTTAACTTTGACAAGTTTCAAATCATCTATGTTTCTAGATGCGTCTACGGATTTTGAGACAGAACAGAGATCTTGGTGGTTAGCACTTCCGGTTTTGCCTTTTCTGCAAGGAATACTTGTGTTTGGATTAAGTTGTTTCGCAGTGTTGCAGGAGTGCTTCTTGCGAGATTTAGTGCAGAATTTAGATGTATGACCTTCTTTCCCACAATTAAAGCAAGTTAGTTTGGAAAATGGCCTCTGTGGCTCGTCGTTATTACGGGATGGGTATACTCTTGGCATGTTCTGAACGCATAACGATTTATTTTTGAAAGTCCTTCCTGGAAGTGGATAACGAGGTTGTCACTTTTCATTAGTTTTGTCTTGATGGATTGCCACTAATCGTTTTTGAAGTATTACGAACACTGTCGTATTCGTCAAGTTTATCCGCTAATTTGGTTGGAGAAACGAATTTCATCCAATCGTTAAGCAGATGGTCTCTTACTTTATGAGGCATTCCTTTCTTAATTTAGTCTGCGATAACGAGGCTTTTAACGCGGCTAAGTCTCTGATTTCAAGGCTTTGGTCCATTCTTCAAAATATCTTGCAATTTCGTAGCCAAAATTCCTCCATGATATTTTAACGCTGTTTCGGTGCATCATAAACGTTTTCCTAGCTTTCAAGATTTCATTTAAATATCTTCAATAAGATGAACTTAATTTGCTCATAATCTTCAAAATGCTCTTCAGATTTTCTACCAATTAGTTGAATGATTTCTGATGGCATTAACGTCAATAAACATGATACCCAGTCTTATGATCAATCTTTGTTCTTTTAGCTTGTCTTTCAAACAAAGATAAATAAATCAGATATCATCGTCTCTTAACTTAAGAATAAGCTTAATTAAATTGAAATTATGTTCTCCACTTTCATTTGTCGGTGGAGTTTGTGTTAGTCGAGTATGCGATTCAATTTCGAGTTTCTTCAGTTTAAATTCCATTTGCTCTCTTTTCTGCTGTGCTTCTAATTCTTTGTTTCTCCGCCTTTCTCCTATTTCTTCTTTTCTTTACCTCTCTTCAACAATCGTTAAAAATATTTCTTTAGCAAATGCTTTAACATGTGTCACTTTGAACTATTTTACTTTTTATTGCCGCAATTTTTTTTACTTGGATCTACTTCAGTGTATAATTCAGCAGCTAAAACTAGCAAATCCTCCTTTTCCCCACGTCTCATAAAAGCCATGATTCGGTTTTATATAAACATCAATCTTTAAAAACTTAATAAAGTAAGCCTAATTTCTTATTAATACTTCCTTAAATTTACCTTTAACGAAGTACGAAGTCTCTAATTGAGGTTTGCTTTAATTAATTTAGCTAATTTCACTAATGTTAAAACTGATAATATTTTCTTTTACATGCACTTTAAATAGTGAATCATTTATGTGAAAACAATTCAAAAATACAAAATATGATATCAAGGATAACCAAAATCCAATAAAACAACCACAGTTCCATAATATTTTTTGTTTGATTGAAATAATATTTTAGCTCATATAGATGTATGTTCTACACAAAATTTTACAATTTGTAAACAGAATATAAAATTATGCACTTGCGTGCGTTAGAATATCGAAATTAAAAGTTTAAAGTACGTTTTCACATATAACGCAAATAAGTTGAATTATATTAAAATAATTTTTAATTATCTGGTACGAAAATCAAAACAGTAAAATCAATTCTTATCAATTTTATTTAGATGTGCTGTTCACTATTCCTCTCACGAGTAAAACTAAAATGTGCTGTTCACTATTCCTCTAGAAATACAGGAATAGTGAACTAATAATTAAACTAGATGTGCTGTTCACTATTCCTCTGACGAGTTGTTCTAAATTACTTTAGAACTCGGGCGTATTCATTACAAATAAACAAAACTAATATTCCAAGACGGAAAACAATAATTCAGTTTTAGTAATTCTGAAATAATTTTCACCCAAATAATTATTATTGCTTAAATACGTGGGAGCATACATTTACAAAACAAATTGAGCTTTCACTTTTATTCTGGTTCGGTATGGTAGACTGCTCCAATAAACTTTCTTGTTACTTATCATTCCATACTGAGATGCATTCATTTTCCCGCACTTTATTTCAATGAAGAGAAAATGTGGTTCTTGTCAGTGAAGATCCATCTTTGATAATATTAATAAACTTAAATTTTATTTAGTCTTTTGAAAGCACAAAAATGTAACTCCTCCATCTTAATAAAAACTACAAGTATAGATTTTACATCAGATCTTTAGAACATCTTTTTCTTCTGATGTTGCCATTCCGGCAAAGCATAACTCTTTTTCTTTCATTCATAATTCACGATCTTTACAGCCGTCAGTTAAATCAGCTCATAAAATAAATCAGAAAACTTCCTTGTTCACAATGTTTCGGGTAAAACCATGGTTAAATATTAATGAACATTGATGAGCTGTTTCAGTCGACGCCACACACATTTTTTGTCTCTTAGCATTTTCTAATATAAGATTAGGTTCTCTTTGTGTGATTTACACTTTGTTGTTTTTAGAACTTTGTTTTTCTTCGCTTGAGTGTTTCTTTTATATTGCCTTTTGACCTTTCATAAAGATTAAACATAGCCGTGCATAAGGAATCCTACATAAGGACCGTGCATAAGGAAAAAATGGCTTTTATTTTCTTTATATTATAAAATCCAAGTGTTACATTCCGTCGAACTGTAGAAAAAGGAATGATCTTTACGAAAATATCTTATAGAATCCTGTAAAAAATCCAATATTGAACTTCTCTAGAATTCTTAAAAATTATAGCCCGATTATCTACAGCCGAGATCTTTCACAATTCTACAAAACTTTCGATTCTACGCGATACGTTTATGTACTGTATAGAAGTTTGTGCGGATTCTATAAAAATTGTACTCAGTTTCTAAAGGTAACCACATATACAATCTTTAATTTGTACAGTAACTCACATTTATTTTCGGACGCTTGTATTTTCGAAATTTATTTGCATAGATCTTGTTCTAAACATTAAAATACAAACTACAAATGTTTTTTCTTATGTGTTACGTTTTCTGTATTTTAAGCTTTTTATGTTACAAAAAACATATCCTCGAAATATTCCATCTAATAAAATATTTTTTCGAAACGGACAATTCCGTAACTCTCATAATAATTCGTGCACTCGAAATTTTTGTTCAGGTATTTTAATCGATGAGGTTTCTTGTCATAATATTTGTTTTTTAATGAAAAACATTACATGAATTATCATCTGCATTTAGATATTATTATTTGTTTATAAGGTATTTCTCCCGCATTCTTCGCATGCCTTCGTGGTGTAGTGGTCAGCACGCTCGATGCGTAATCGAGAGGTCCGTGGTTAGATTCCCGGCGAAGGCGTTACTAATTTTTTAGGTGTCCTGCTTCCAAAGTACCTAATATCTCTACACTGGCGTCCGAACTAAAAAGGTGATGAATGATGATTCTCCACCCCCGGGATATGGCGATTGGGTCTCCAGAACCCCAATCTCCCTTTAAAAGGGGAAGTATATAAGGTACTTCTTCGGCCTTCATGGTGTAGTGGTCAGCCCGCTAGACGGGTAACCGAGAGGTAGGTGGTTCGATTCCCGGCGAAGGCGTTGCTCATTTTTCAATACTCCAACTTCAAAAAACCTAATGTCTCCCGTGTTTTTAACTAAACGTATTAACAGTTCCTTCTCTGAAGTGAACATGGCAAGACGTTACAAACTAATGACAAGTTCTGTTAAAATTTTAACTATTCACAATTTTAATATGCGAAAAGTATTCCAAACATCTCCAAATAATTCTTGATGTAAACCTTTAAAAATTACAGACGTTATAAAATTATGCAAAATGCGTGGGATTGTTGAAAATGCACTGAAGTCTAGATGACATTCAAAGTTAATACGAAGGAGTCGGAGATTCAAGACTGAGATTCAAGACTACGAAAAATGATAAACTCAAACTGAGAGCTGAATTGAAGCATTTTGATATAAAAGGTAATTCTGAAACTATTAGAAGACTCGTTAGAACACATGGAAAGAATAGGCAATCAACAAGAAAAAAATTCTTCACCCCCTCGTATACACGAAAATAAGAAAATACTCCTGGCATCCTAAAATTTATGGCAACAAACATTTATCATAGTAAAATAATGTTATATTTGCAAACGAAGCAATACATTTAGGTTAGTTGAGCGAGCTACTATCCATCCGACCTAAACGTAGCTGAAAAAATAATCGAATCCGAAAGCCATATTATGTATTGTTAAGTCTTAAAACGGATATAATGGTTTGGGGATGTTTCTCTTTCTTTAGAATGAAAACTTTAATGCTTATGGAAAATAATATTAATGAGCACAAGTATGTAAATATTCTTAATGGAAACGTCAAAGCATGGGCAATAAATGGAATGCAAAATATATTGAAGTTCAATTAGAATAGCAATTCTGAACATAAAGCCTTAAATTTTTGCTTGTAGTTAAGTAAAACTATCCTGAAGTAGTTAAAAACCTTCATATGATCCGGAATTCAATTCTATCGATTATGTATGGTCTGAGTTGGAGAAAAAATAGGAAAGTACCACATTTCTTCGAAAGCTCTATAAAAATAATTCTTACCGAGGAATAGTGCAAAATACAACCTTCTTACTCGAAAATAATTAGTTGAATCCATGCGAAAATGCATGAAAGCTGTAATTTCAGCTGAAGAATATCCAATAAAATATTGAAAGCCGTTATTTTAATGTTTTTAATAAATATTAACTGCTTGATTAAATTGTTTAGATGCGTGTGTAAGTTTATTTTGAGAGCTTTCTGAATAATGTTTAATCAAAAATGTTAGGAATGTTTTGCATAGTTTTCCTTAAGCAAGCATATTTTATAAAAATTGATCAATCGTATACTTGAGAAAAAACTTTTATTTCGCTAGTATTTATTCGCTAGTAACTGATATTCGAAAGCAAAGCTGGAAAACACAAGTGTCCGGAAATAAATGTAAACCAATATAACTTCCTCACATTCAGAGCATCGCATTGCTAACACATAACAAGTTCTCTGTTTCTTAAGCATTAGCATAAAAGTTTAAAAAAAAAATGTTCACTGGTCTTCTTTTAACTACGCATTTCAAAATCATTTCGCAGAGAAAACTGAGACAGCATCATTTCTTATCCATTTATATTCCTTTCAGACTTTAACGACAGAAATCTCTTTTGGCTGGCCTTTTTTTTTAATTTTATTCACTCTTGGTGTGTTTTATGTTGTTGCAGACGGCACGTATTTCAGGACGACTTCCTCGAAAACAGGTGTCCATTATCTCATGCTAGGGAATACATCAGCGCAAGGCATTATGGACCAGTAAAACTGGGCGCCACAAAATAAAAGCTAAAGACATTCCGAGCAAGCAATTTCAATTTGAAATTCAGTTTTGGAAGTAAACTTTTCTCCTGTCACTTAACATATTCAATAAATTCTCTCTTTTTGAACTATTGTATTGGTTTCGTGGCAACGAATGACACTAAATGCATTTTAAGTTGTTAAGAAGAAGCTGCTAAAATGTAATTAAACGAAACGATTTTTGAATTTATCATTCTGCAGTGGAATATTTTCACATTCGAAAATTTCGTTATAGAGCAGAAATAATTAAAGTAAAATGCATACGCACTCTTACGATTGTTTTTGAAAGTAATTAATATTCTATTTTTATTTTTTCTGGACTTAGTAGTTAATGCGTAGATAATCGTCAGCATAAAATGCAAATTTTAAAAATTATGTTCCGAGAAAGTCTTTAACCCACCTTTATTTTCGCAACTGTTGGTGTATGCTTCCATATATAGAAATGTTTGAAATGAAGCAAAGATTCATATTTATGTATTTTTAAATTTTAAAAAAGTGTAAATACGAAATCTAACTTTTTACTCCTTCCTCCGGTCCTTATACTTGTATTTACGAAAATTTGTACTCGTTGTGAAAAAATAAAACACAAAATATTTTATTTCTGCTCGAGAAAAACTGTTTGAGACACTTGATATTAGAATCGGGACTCATATTCAGGAACTGTTTACTAATTCAAGAGCGAAATAACTTATGTTTATCCGTTACTAAAAATAAAATATTTTTTAGTAAAAGGTCTCTGATGTTAAGAAAGTAAGTTCTGAATGTTTTATACACATTATTGTAAATAATATAGATAAATCTATATTGTTTTACAAAAATGGCAATCTTATTTCCAGAATCTTATAGAACTCTAGCTTTCGAGAAAACCTTGGCCGGCTTCGGTGTAATCGCTCGTATAATCGCTTAACTCGTAAAATAGTTTGTATCATTCAAAAATGAAAAATATTTGTAATTTAATTCACTTCTTGTGCGATTACCATGTTATGATTCTAAAGTAAAAAAAGGTAATACTAAAATAAAATTAAAATCTGAAAGGTTTCAGATTTTAAATTACGTCCAAAGGAGCTTTTTTAACGTTTGGTGTATTTCCTTTATTTATTAACTATTATGTACTTCGTACTTATACCATAAAATTCAGTTCAACAGAAATATAGCAAAATAAATTTTAAAGGAGCATATCTTTAGAATTTTGGATACACAGGTCCGCGCGCTGGAGATAAAAATGTTTTTTTCCCGTAGAGCGTTGCCATTGCTCGCTTTTAAATTGCTGAGTTTGTTCATCAAAAATTCGTTAAAAGTTTACAAAATATGAAATAGATAATAAAACAAATTCCAAATTTGGGCTTCTAGATATCCATATTCGTTGAAGGATGACGTTATTCAAAATTTGATGGGTTTAGGGACCGTTGTCTTACCACAATTCAAGAAACATATATACATTTATGCCGATTCTTCCTTATTTAATTTCTTTAAATATAATACAGGGCTCTAATATTCGGTTGCAACAATTTCATTTGATTCGCCGTTTATAGTGAATCAAGACAAAATGCCAAAACAAAACTAATAGCCCTTCGGGCTAGTAATAAACAAACTTCAAATTTTGACTTTCCTACGGCAAAAATAAACAGAGCTATTTAATTTCAAAATTTGCAACTTTTGACGTTAGACTTATTGCCCGCAAAAACAGCTATCAGTTGGAACATTTATAAAAACAGTGTTTATAATTCAAACCTTAATTAAACGCCCCCGAAATCTTTCATAAGGTGTGTAATCATCCTCTACAGAAATACGTCCATGAAACTGGATATGATGAATTTGTTTTCTATTTTCAGAACGATTTAAATCCATGCATGCATACCTTCTCCTTTCTTACTGGCAAAATGCGGTTAAGTGTAAACGTCTTTGCAGACTGTCGAAAAGACTCATACTATAAATTAAATGTAGTAGTAACTCTCCAGTTGTCAGGATCGTGAAGCAAAAGGAAAATGCCTTTAAATCGAGATCATGAGATTATAACTCAGAACTCTTTAACTTCGAGATTGTTTCGTCATCGCTTGTTTGATAAGGTCACTGAATATGTCCGGATCATTTAATGACAAAGTGAAAAGGCTTTTGTGTCAGACTTTTCTTCGTACTAGGCGAAAGATTACTTTTACGCAGATCTTTTTCTCAAATTGTGAATTGGCAATAACGTTTCAAGGACTTCATCTAAATAAGGAAAACTGATAATGTTTAAATTCTAAACAAAGGTCTACGACTACCAATTAAACGAATTTTGAAATCTGGAAGCATATTTAATGCCACATATTTATTACTACCAGAGGTGCTATAGTGTCGAAACGCACTTTTTGCCGTAATCACTTTCCAAACTGTTGCCACCGTAGTAACCTGGCGCTGTTCCTCTTGTGAAAAAACGATGGCACTCAAAGCCCCCAAACTACGTTTTGTCTTCCATGCGCTAGTTTGTTGCCATTCAGTAAAGCCTAAGGTACTTAACTTTTAGATTTAATCTAGAGAGTTATGGAGTAACATATTACTACGAACATTTTTTGTGCTTTGTAATCTGATTACTGTGAATAAAAGTGCACTATAATCATAAGATGACTAAGTAGAAATATTTATGAAATAGCACGAGCTGGCCTCACTGAAGTTATTATACACCTTTATGATTACTACTTAGGCAGCTGAACGTGCAAGCGGCTAGTTTTTCAGGAAATAATATACTGAATATAAAGAGAAATATGGAGCACTTGATACTCTATATGAAATTTTAACGGTATGTTTGTAGAGACATTATTTTTTTTATTACTGGAGACGTAAAAAATGAGCAATGCCCTCATCGGTGTTCGAACCTGGACCTCTCGATAACCCGCCGTGTGTGTGCTAACCTATACACAACAAAGGCAAGCAGGACGTGGGGAGAAATTCCTTATATACTTCCTCTTTTAAGAGGCAACTGAGGATTAGAGAACCGACTTGCGGAATCCTGGCGGTCAAGAATTATCATCCACCGCTTTTAGTTCAGGCGCCACTGTAGAATTATTATGTTTTTTAGAAGCAAGAGATCTGAAAAATGAGCAATGTCCTTGCCGAGACTCGAACCTGGACCTCTCGAATACGCGCCGAAAATGCTACCGTTACACTACGAAGCATACAGAAAGGAGGGGGGAATTGCCTTATAGTTTCTTCTAAATATTTTGTAATACTACTCTTGTGATTTTATGTGGCATAAGTGCGAAAAACGTGGTATTTAAAAATAATGTTGAACACGCAAAAGTTAATAATAAAAAAGGAAAAAAAATTAAACCACAACTGAGCATTAATACGATGAACTGAGAAAGGATTGAAAAAAAAATAGAAAAATGTATGGAAGAGTACAGTATAGAAATAATAAACATATGCTGCTATGCTGCTTTTAAAAAACTCTGTGTGTTTGCTGTTGAATTATATGTGGCGTAAGTGCAAAGAAGGCTATGCTTAATAATAAAGCTAAAAAAAGAATTAAAAAATTGTCTTAGCAGAAGCGAGTCCAACAGCAGATTGGCAACATGTGATTCTCAGAGATAGCATAAAAAACTTTAACAAATCCTCTTGTGCGATGTTAAAATATCAATCCTTTCAAATTTTCTTTTTTCGCTTAATAATTTCATTCATAAATCTTTTATTAATTATTGTTAATTGAAGGAGACAAGGTATTATAATGTTACTGAAGAAGACAAGGACCGAAGGTATTATAATAAAGTTTACTACGCACTTATTTTTAGAATGTCAAATAATAAATTTTAGAATTACTTGTTGGAAAAAAAATTGATGTGATTTAAAGTTTAGTGCCTTGTTATTAGAGTTTTCGATTATCGGAGCGGTTACGGTCCCAGGGTCTTTGGATGGAGGTTGTAGTCTTTCGAAAATTATCAAATCTATTTTTAAATATTTTCTATACTTTCTTGAAGGAAACAGTAATTTAGCTTAAGCGCTGATAAATTTGATATCCGATTCTAATAATTTATTGTAAATATTTCCCTTTGATATCCAACAAGAACTGCTTTTTAATTCGTTTGATATAGAATATTTTCCGTTAATATATAGAAAGGAAAAATATTTTTATAGCCTTTTATACCGTCTTTCTCGCAACGGCTTTGATATTTAAAGTGCTTTTTTCAAATGCACTCATTGCATATAAAAGAAGTTATTAATTTAAACAAGTACTTCATGATTCTTTTCTTTGTTTCGCAAACAAAAAGCATATAATGTCTTTTTTTTTCTTCCGTCTTTGTTTTCGCGGCTAGTTTGCCTAGTGGCGCCATCTATATTTGATAGAAATTACAAATTTGCGTTGCAAAATGCTATTAAGTTGACGTTCATTGCTGCTCTTCTAATCTGAGGCCGTTTCTGAATGCTCTGCTTCAATGGCTTTACGCCTAGAACGATGAAGCTAAAATCATGTTTTGAGGTCAAGAAATAAGATTCATGTGTTTTGAGACAAATAAACTCGCATCTCTCGTTCCTTTTTAGACATTGCACACAGCAGATTATCGTTTCTTTTAAAACATCAAACTTTTTATGATTGCAGTAGACGCCGTTTTATGTGATCGCAGTTAATGTTATCATACGGGTATTATTTCCGTCGTCGAGACCGTTTGTGTGCGGAAACATGAAAAATACCTAGTTTATTGAGATTAAAATGTCGCCTAATTTTTGCAATCTATGACTGTTTTGTCAGCCATATTGTCTCCATTGACACAGAAGTTTTTTCACAGTAAAGTTCCGTAAGTTTGAAATATACCCTGCTTTCTATTCTGTAGAAGATAGGCCCCCAAATGTTTTTCAAAAAATGTAAGGGGAAAATTACAGCAATAATAGCTAATTTATATTCTTGTTAATAAAAACAAAACGGGGCTTATCGAGAATCAATCGCAGTTACATCAAATGAAAGTGTAGATTGTCGTTGCATCATGCCTATCTATAACTGACGCCAAATCGGGCTACCTAGCGACAGTTTCACGGTCAACGCGGTAATACGTAAGTACCGAAAGCATGTTGTTGATACTAAAATACAAATGCAGTAGGTAAAGCATATGCTGCACATCGATGAAAATGTACTACATTTATTTATCTTTTTTTTCTATCAGTACCCTACTTGGAACTGGTTGAGGATCGCCGGGTCTCACCTTTACTTGAAATTTGTAAAGAGAACATCTTCTACTAACAGTAAAACTCCGGTCATCGTTTCTCAAACATCTATCCAGAGAACATCTTCTCTGGTCAATTTCTCGGAATATCTCGCCGGAAAACATCTCGAAACATCTATCCAAAACGTTTCTCTAGAGCATGCGGCTAGAGAACATCTCTGGTCATCTTCTGGGAAGCATCCTCTCTGGTACATCCGCTCAGAAAGCATCATCCCTGGAACGTCTTCTCTGGAACATCTGTCCAAACAACATTTTCTCTGGTCATTTTCCGTGGAACTTGTCTGGAAAACCTTTCTACAGAACGTCTTCTCTGATTATCTTCTCTGGTTATCCTCTCTGGAACATCTGTTCAGAGAGCATCTCTGATCGTCTTCTGTAGAAATTCTTCTTTGGAATATGTGTATAGAAAATTCTTCGTTGGGACATGTGTCTAGAAAAAATCTTCTCTGGAACGTATGTGCACAGAATATCTTTTCTGGTCCTTCTTTGTGGAATTTCTTCCCTGAAACATCTCCGGTTATCAAGAAATCAGCTTCTGCCTTCTTTTCGGGATGTTTCGTAAATAATGCATTGTTTGGTTATTCCTGACAACAGTATTACGGATTGTTTGACGACACTCCAGGTCAAAAGCAATTTTTCATAATTCTCTAATGCAACGATGGACAAAGGTCGACCCGCTGGATGAACGCGGCCTTTTTAACTGCTTAATCAGATCCGTTGTGAAATCCTCTGTAACGACATTTTCATCTATTTCCAACACGACGTTTTTCGTAAACTACCGAAATCCGCAGCTTATGTTTTAGATGAGTATTGAGATATAACTGACACGAGCCATTTATTTATATTTATTCGTGGTATAAACAAGAAATTCGAAATTGTGAGGGAAATCGCTAAGGCACGTTCGTTGAAAGATACGATAAGAGAGTAGATATTTTATGGCTGTTGAGGAGTGTCTGATTAAAATGCATTCAACATGAGACAAGGAACCACCATTATTTATTTAATAGTATCAACAGGAGTACTGACGCCTATAAGCAGTCGTAGTTTTGCCACGAATGTGGGAAACAAGTGAGATCGTTTACCAAATAAAAAGTTTCGTATAAAAATATGACATATATCAAGTTGAAGTTATTTTAAAGCTTATGTATAGCCACTGTAGTTGTGTTTGGAAGCTAAAATACTCTAATCCTGTAAAGCAGGGTTTATTACGCACGGCTATAGCTGTTATTATTAAGTCAAGTCATCAGATGTACATCAAGGCATCTCTAGAAAATAGGCAGCTGATTTGCTTGCTAAAGACGCTGCAAACAGCCCAGTTCTACATGAATGACCAACAAGTAACTCGAGATTGCACATTAAAAGAATCATCTTAAATAATCTTTGAAGAAGTGGTAGAAGAGATGGACAAAGGTAGAAGTGGTATAGATAACATATCAACTATTACCAAAGCTAAACTTGGGCATAAAGTCCCAACGTTCTAACCTCACCAAATTCCTGACGAATCTCAATCTCTTCTAGGCATGCCTAGATCATTTCCAACACACGGAATCTCCACTTTGTTATTACGGTCAAAAGTGAGATAAAGATCACTTCTATTTTCATTAACAGAACACCAGTACCTTGCATCTAAAAACGACACTGAGTAATAATGCCTGGATTGGATGGAAAATGCCAAAAATGGTATTATAGCGAGCTGAGGAAATATCACAATACCGTGCGGGAAGAAAAACCTGTCTGTGACTTTATACACGTATAGAGTGACACAAGTCAGTTACCATTGTATGAGCGAAACAATATCTTATATTTGTATATATATGTTTTGTAATTTACTATCCTTCTTTGGCTTATTTTATACATCATGTGATTGTACGTAACAGTTTTGTATGATTCTCTTGAGTTTGTATGGTGTTAGTATTATCTGTAAAACACTCACTGCTTTATAAAATATCTGACTTGTTTGCGACTGTGTATTACTTTTTGAAACAAAGGCAACCTGGTTAATTGTATTTCTCCGCTGCGAAGGCCCGATTCTGTTTGGTTTATCTGCGTAGCCTTAAGCCATCTCAGCGGCACACTAGCAAATTAAGACTAGCATTTAATGCCAAATATTTTTTTCAAAATTTGTTATTTCCTCATATTTTATCTTTTCGGATGAGAACTCATGATTTGAAAACATCAACAATACACAATTTAAAAAATTTGTAAATCTAAACACCAAAAATAATGTAATAGTAAATCTAATATCTGCTATAACAACTAAGATGTTCAAAATACCCAGCGTGTGATAAAAAAAGAATTAATATTTTTCAAATTGCATCTATTAATATTTACACTCAGATCAAACGACGAACTTCGTTTCAAAAAGACTTTCTTTAACTTTGCTAGCCGAAAGGACAAAAGCGAATGCGGTACTTAGCTTACGAAATCCGGGGAAAAAATTAAAAAGAAGTCCACTTTTGTTCCATATTCCATTCACTTTTTTCTCTCTCTAGAGCCTTGATGGAGGCCGGATTGTTCTTTTGGCTTCCGGATCTGCGAAAAGATACCACTCCTGATAAGTCGTCGAGGCGCCTGTGATGTATTTGCATAATCCGGCTCGTTGCCATGGACACGGCTTTCGCACCTCCTGGAGCCAAAAATCCCACTTTTTTGCTAAAGTGCAGTTGTAGAGGAAAATAAAAATGGTAAATGTGACGTAGATATTGAGCTTTGAGAATAAATTGCGCAAATATCCAGTGAGGATCTGCGCAACAATGGAATTTTCTCTTTGCTGGTTTATCATAACTCGGAAGAATAAAATTCTTTAAAGCACGAATTTATGCGATAAATATCCTTAGTTAAATTTTCTAGAAATCAATAAAAGTTACCTACACTTTACAATATGATTCAAAAAGAATAAATAAATGTTCTTAATATTAGCGATGAACTTATAAGGAAATATTCAATCCACAGCGCATGGTCTCGCAGTGTAATTAGTACATCCAGTTTATAAATATAAGATCCCTGCTTGTAATGCGGGCGAGAGTATATATAGTATTTAATATTTCTTATTCCGAAATGTGTGTCTAATGTCTTTGTAGTGTCTCAAAATGTAATATAGGGAATGCTAATCTGTCGCAATATTTTTTAAGTGGATCTCGTAGTTCTTCCAATGCGCCCTTAAATAGGGCAGAATGTAAGGTGTCGTCTTGCCCTTGAGTGCTGTCATGTTGTAAGTGGCTAACATGTTTAGCGCTATCAAGCAGAACGTTCGTGGTTCAAATCCCGGCAAGGACACGGTTGATTTTTCGTGTTTTATGGTGAAAATGTACTGTAGTATTCAGAATTCACAATACAATATTCATAATTTATTTTATAGTTGATAAGAAAAGAAAAAAGAGTGGTTGAACTACAAATTTCACAGATATTAGATATTTTGTTACATACATATTGCCCCGTCGATCGTGAGAGCTGGCTTTTGCTAAACCAAGAAAGTTAGTGGAAGTTTCGACAATTCTTCCAAAGGTATTGTGAAGAAATCGACGCTTCTTTGTTTTATTAACAATCCGTATTTGCCCATCTTCTTTTTGTCATTTGCTAAAAACACTTTTGTTGGTTTCTACTATTTTACTAGGTCCTTCAATTTTACAGGAAGCTCTGTTTAAAATGCTAAGAGTACAGACTTCTTGCAAGTATCGTACTGAAGCATTTTATCGTACTGAAGTTGTGTTCGCCATATCCATCTGTTTTCCCATTTAGCAGATGTTCATTCTTTCGACCAACTGTAAATGAACCGGAATATAGTCACATATATGGCTCTACAGAACTTCTTTCGAATAAATATTCTCTCGTCATTTGCATTGTTATTATTGTATGTTTTTCAATAAAATAAGCACAACATGTTCACTAACACAGACGTTTTTTGAGTGCAAGATGCCAGAAGTTTGAAAAAATACACCACTGGTGTTCTGCAGAAATTAGGTCCTAAAATCTAATCATTTTTAACTCCTTGTATGAAGTAGAGGAAGCACTGTCATAGCGAAAAATTTGCAGAATAATTATTTCAACAAAAATATCCATATTTACAGTTCCCGAATCAGTATGAACGATTTTTTGCGTGACTTCTCTACGTACGGTCAGAATAAGGTATTCTTTTTTCCAAAATGCATTTGAAAGAGATTTTTTTGTCACGTCTGTACGTGAAAGCGTAATTCAAGAACCATTATCCGTAAACATTTGGAATTTTATATATAGGACTGCTATAACATCTAGTTGTGCATCTCAACATTTTATTGAAATCCGCAATACCAAA
>KK112597.1:195321-231658 GCA_000611955.2 Stegodyphus mimosarum
ATATATATATATATTTATTCACGCACCTCTTACTCGATGCAGAAGTCTTTATTTTCACAATCTTGGGAGTAGTCATTACTTCCTGTCACAGAAGCGTTTTGAGTGACGAAAATATTCATGTTTTGTTAATGTCGAATTTAAAAGAAATTAATTTTCGACCAGACAACGGAATCTAAATTTAAGTGCATTCTTCCTTTTTACACTTTCTCCTGTGCTTATATCTGGGAAAGTTTTATACTTATGATGAAAAAATAAAAATGCGATAACTTTGACTCCCTTTCGGCAAAACTTGAGTGGGATATTTAATTTCATAATTTGCAGTTTTTGATGCCGTCTTTAACTTGCCTTGAGGGATCGTTTCATTAAGCTAGAATAATTCGAGGGAATAAGTGTAAATAAAGTTCAACAAAAATGTATACAGTTTAATAGGCAGTACAAGGAAGTCAAGTGGTGTCCACGTCAACCTTTTTTAAGAAACAAATGCAATAATAAAAACTTAACTTAAACGTTATGAGTGCGTTTTTACATCACACGCATCCACAACTGGAGCTAAATCGCGCTGCTCGAGGACATTTCACGGTCAACAAGGTAACACGTAAGTGCCGATGTTTTATTGATGAATTATTATTGACTAAAAATGAAGTGGGAGTTGATAGAGGAAATTGCGCGCATCTCATCAATACTACAAGCTAACCTGTAGATAAACGTGTCTGAGCAAAATTTGGTGATTGTTGTTATGAATGGAAATAAAAAGAATGAAGCCAAATATATTTAGAACATAGGTAACACACACAATTCACTTACTTAAATGCATACGTACAGCATCTTACCAATATCTGAGTAGTTAATGTCACTAAATACTGGTAGTTCGAGCTGGGACAGAACCCAAGCGAACTGACTCGTTCTGTGGTTGTCTCTCCCCATATGTAACATCAATAGAAGCCAGGTTTCCTTAGAAAATCACTCACGAAGGCATATCTTAAACAAATAGTCTTCTTATACTTTTGCATATTCAAATAACCTACTTTAATCTAAAATACAAAACTAGGAACAGCGCTATAACCTAGGTAAAAGAGAAAAAATTTAAAATAGTTAATTGCGAAAAATTTCCATACAGGATATTTTATGTGCAAAAAATCAGTAAATGAACAAGCGAAAAATTGTACGTCGAATGGAAATCTAATGGATTTTTATCTCCCCAAGTCAGGGTGATTCAAGTATTTCAAAAAACTCCTTCTTCTTTATTTTTTAGTAAATCCAATTTTCTGTTCTTCCACTACGTGTTTTCGGGGTCGGTCGCGATTTCTTTCGTATTTTTTTTTTTTTTTGCTTTTCAATGCAAAAGTTTAGGTGATGTGAATATGGCAATGCACACGAAGGCCTAATTGGAGAAACGCCCTCCCAGAGGAATTTTGAATGGAAACTAGTTCA
The DNA here is from genome assembly GCA_000611955.2 of Stegodyphus mimosarum. Lineage (NCBI taxonomy): Eukaryota > Metazoa > Arthropoda > Arachnida > Araneae > Eresidae > Stegodyphus > Stegodyphus mimosarum. The sequence continues at coordinate 196,753 of KK112597.1, forward strand.
TGTTTATGCTACACATTCACAGAAAAAAAGGATGACATCAGCTAGGTCTTCTCTTATAAAAATATCCAATACAATACAGAAAACTAACTTTTATTTACATTGCTGGCCACCCAAATTGCAACACCAACAAAGACAAGACATATCACAACAAAATTTATTTAGTAGATAACATGTTGAGCAAATATCAAATGATTAAATTTATAGACTTCTATGAAATGTGGTTCCTTCCAGAATCAGTAGCCAGAGTAGCCGCCATTGTTGGAGATCACCGCTGCCACACGCCTCGCCATTGATTCAAAGACACTTTGGATGTGTTCTTGGGGAACAGCAGAACAAGCAGCTTCCACACGTTGCCAAAGTTGATCTGGTGTGGCAGCTTGGGATGTAATCTGGGTCAATCGTTCAGCAACCATGGACCACCTGTTTTCTATCGGCGAAAGATCCGGACAGCTAGCCGACCAGGAAAGCAATTCAATCTGGCGATTGACGAAGAAGCCATGGACAATGCGTGACACGTGTGGTCGTCCATTACCCTGTTGAAATATGGCTGTGGGCAAGCCCTGAAGGTAAGGAAGGGCAACTGGCTCCAACACATCGGAGATGTAGTGTTGGCTGTTTAAAGTACCGGCAATGCGTACTAGAGGAGTGCGAGAGGGATATCTAATACCACTCCATACCATAATACCCGGTGCAGGACCAGTGTGGCGGTGCATAACGCAGCTCTTCATAATCCTCTCTCCACCGTGTCTCCAGACTCGAATCCGACCATCGTGGTGTTGCAGACAGAAGTGTGACTCGTCAGTAAAGACAAATTTCATTCCATTCTGCCGTCCACATCCTTCTTTCATTACATCATTGGCGGCGGAGACGTCTGTGGTTTTGCGCAAAGGGTAGACGAAGCGATAGACATCTTGCGGACAGACCACTCTGCTGTAAACGGCGTCAAATGGTACGCGCAGACACTGGAGGATGCGTTACAGACTGGATGTGCTGTGTTATGGCTCGTGATATGACTGAGCGATCCATCACTGCCATGCGCACAATGCTCCTGTCATCACGTGAAGTGGTGCACTGAGGTGGATGCGATCGAACACGTCGGTCCGTCGTACCCTCCTGCATCCAACGGTCATATATCCGCATTACAGTTGTTTGGTTTCGTCCAACACGACTACCGATTTTCCTGAAACATAATCATCACTCTCGGTAGGTCACTATTCTTCCTCTGTCGAACTCGGATACTTGATCAAACGATGATCGCTGTTTACTACGAGGCATAATTGAAAGCTTTTTTGAAACAAACCACAAGAAAAACACAATTGCCGAACTTGAAATCGTCGAAAACTCCAAGCCTTAAATAGCGCTTTGAAGTGGCGCCACAGGTGCGCGTGATGTGCGTCTAAAATATGCGCTGAAATGATGTGCACTGAAATTCTAATCATTTGCATAACTCACCTCCGCTAATGCATGTTGTAAATTTCATGTTATTTGCATGCTTCCTACAGGGTGTTGCATTTACGGCGCCCAGCGGTGTAGTTAGTTAAACAGATTGATTTTGTAAGTGAAACAAATAATTAAATTATGCTAAGTGGGGCCTTTTGCAACTGCTGATTCCAATAAAAAGGAAAGTGCTTGACTAGATGTTACACTAATCCAATATACAAAATTTCAACATTTTACAGCTAATCACGTCTGAGTTATGAGACATATACGTACTAACGTCACGAAAATATCAATTTTGACACCATTTTACAATCCATTTTGGAATAAAGAGTTTTTATTCTGTCAATGCGTACAGACTCCATGCAAAATATAGTCAATGGATTCAAGAAATGTCAAAATGATATTTCCTTTCAAATCTGAAAATCTAATTTTTTGCCGTTACAATACATCTTTTACTTCGTATAAGGAGGTTATATAACATTAACTTGATATTTATATATAATAGCATCTACTGTCAAATAATGCACAAAGTGTTCTTAAGCACGCTTATATGTTCCTCGCACTGCGGAAACACGGCGACACCTAGAAGTACCAGATTTTTAAAAACGTTGTCCTCCACCTGAGTCGTTGCACGTCAAAGCCAGAACTTTGAGGCAGAGATGAAGGTACGCAGATAGATTGGCAATCTCGTCGTCATTTAATAATAAAGATAAATTAATACGTCAAGAAGATTTTTTTTAACTTCGAAGATCGAAGAATATTACAAAAATCGAAGAATATTACATCTATTCCCACTGATCGCCATTTTTCATCATTAAAAATAATGTTCCTTTTATCCTAACAGCGCATATTTTGTCTTCCCAGTTCCTTACATATATAATATTTTTATTTTTTAAAATTCCTCTTAGGAAATGAAGTCTATTCATTTCATCTAAAAGCGAATAAAATTGCTGAACTCGAACGTTGTTTGAAAGAGAAGAAGATTAGAGTTATCGATCTGTTATTTTGCAGCACTGCGTAAATTAAATGAAATATCAGGCAGCACCATACGTGAAAACTGCTTTGTAAACAGCTAACAGAATGGTACATGAATATAACTGTAATTTATTCTGTTACAGAGCATTATAAATTCTTCCCACGCTACTTCAAACAATATCTGCTGCTCTCAAAAGAGTTTGCATTTTAAAATTAAATTTCTTAACTAATTTAAATAATTTATTTCAATGAGAATTGTACATCGGAAAATATTTCAATTGATAAACAAGATCACTCGTCTTACATACTCTGACAAAATTTGTCTGATGTAAATTGTAGTTGCCAAAGTTTGTTTAGTAAACCATAAACAAAGCAAAAAAAAAAATCTGAAGGATTTCAGATTTTAATAGTCGTCTAAAGGGGTTTGTTAGCGTTTTTTACACTTTCACTGAGCCTGCAGTCTACCAGTCTGTTGTTACACTCTTTTTTTTGTCTTTTTAGCTTTGTTATTAAGCATAATGTTCTTCGCACTTTTGCCATATACAATCGAACAGCAACACTGCAAGACTTTTAAAAGGCAGTCTACATTTAGAATTCGCCGATGCAACATTAAGTGTTGGCATAAATTTTTCTGTTTTATTCAGTTTTTTGTCAATTCATCATATTAATGTTCAGATTCCTTACAACGTTTTTTTTTTTTTGGTTTGTGGGTTTACTTTATTTATTAAATATCACACTCTTTGGCGCTTACGCCATAGAAAATTCGATTCTACAGCAAAATAAATAAATATTAAAAAACAGCATAGCTTTAGAATTTTCGATAGACAGTCTCGAGAGCTGAAGATGAACATGTTCTTTTCCGCAGAGCTTTTCACGGGTCATTTTGAAATCGTTGAGGTAATTAATCAAAAATTCGTTAAAGTTTTACAAAATATGCAAAAGGTAACGAAAAATTTTAAATTCAAAATTCGGTGCTTCCAGGAGCCCATGTTCGGATGGAGGACTGTTATTCAAAATTTGATGGCTCCTAAGTACCATCTTTTTTTCACACTGCGAGAAACATTCCTGCAGATTCTTAATTATTTAATTTCTATAAATACTATACAGGGCGATAATATTTGGTTGCAAAAATTTCGATAGTGATACATCGTTTATATTGATTCTACGCAGAGTGCTTTACGAGACTAATTTCCCATTCGAGACTAACATCCAATTTGGGCTAATGATGTTCTGATTAAATGCTTCGTGTATTATTTATGCATATGTTTTACATCGGCCGCTGAATTTAAACTATAATGCCAGTCACGTTCATATTCGTTTATGTCTGTACGAGAAAGGAGTATTTTACACTGTTTAACCGAATAAAGTGTCAGGTGGGGTGTTTGACAGGGCTGGTTCATCTGTCAAATGTTAACGCAGCTGTCGTAAGACGAGCTCAGCCAAGACAGAAACCTCGCGTTGAGTAAAAGAACAAAAGCTGGATTGACGTTTTTTTTTTTCAATACGAGGAGTAAGTTTACAGAGAAGTATGTTACTGGATATATCTGTTCATAATGTAGCGTTCCACGCTAGTCATCTCAAATATCATTCTAAATGCCGTCGGCTTTAAAGTATATTGCGCAAATCAATGGTATTCAATCCATGGGTCACGACTCCTGAAGTGAAATTGTAAAAAAATGCGTTAGGGTTGCAAGGTGGATGAAAAAGTTGTAAGTAAATTTAATTGAATACTTCATTGACAAAATTTATTTGAAAAAACATTTTGGCGTTTAAAAGTTAAATTTTATTCAATTCTATGGAGCTTATTCTATTTTCAGAAGAATGAGTTCAAAGAGATGAACTCTCATTTTCTGAACAACTATTTCAAAAATATCAAAGAGATATAATCTATCTTTTTGAAATCATTACTTCAGAAAAATTCTAAAAAATCTGCATATGATATTCCAGAGAGATTACTCGATCTGTAGAAGAACAGTTTCAAAGACATAGAGTGCAGCTACACTGCTCAACACCACAAATGCAACACCCTGAAGGAAGAATGCAAATAACATGAAATTTACAACATGCATTAGCGGAGGAGAGATATGCAAATGATTAGAATTTCAGCGCAGACGCACATCACGCACACCTGTGGCACCACTTCAAAGCACAATTTAAGGCTTGGAGTTTTCGACGATTTCAAGTTCCGCAATTGTGTTTTTCTAGTGGTTTATTCAAAAAAACGATCAATTAACAGCGATCATCGTTTGATCAAGTATCCGAGTTGGACAGAGGAAGGATAGTGGCCTACCGAGAGTGGGGATTATGTTTCCGGAAAACCGGTAGTCCTGTTGGACGAAACCAAACAACTGTAATGCGGATTGTGACCGTTGGATGCAAGAAGATACGACGGACCCACGTGTTCATCCACCTCAATTCACCACTTCACGGGATGACAGGGACATTGTGCGCATGGCAGTGACGGATCGCTCCGTTACATCACGAACCATACCACAGCACATTCAGTCTGTAACGCATCATCCAGTGTCTGCGCGTACCATTCGACGCCATTTACAGCAGAGTGGTCTGTCCTCAAGACGTCCATTGCTTCGTCTACCCTTGACGCAGAACCACAGACGTCTCCGCCGCCAATGATGTGATGAAAGAAGGATGTGGACGGCAGAATGGAATAAAATTGTCTTTACTGACGAGTCACGCTTCTGTCTGCAGCAGGTCGGATTCGTGTCTGGAGACACCGTGGAGAGAGGATGCTGAACAGTTGCTTTATGCACCGCCACACTAGTCCTGCACCGGGTATTATGGTATGGGGCGGTATTGGGTATTATTTTCGCACTCCTCTAGTACGCATTGCCGGTACTTTAAATAGCCAGCGCTACATCTTCGAGGTGTTGGAGCTAGTTGCCCTTCCTTACCTTCAGGGCTTGCTCACAGCCATATTTCAACGGGATAATGCGCGACCACACGTGGCACGCATTGTTCAAGATTTCTTTGTCAATCACCAGATTGAACTGTTTCCCTGGTCCGCTCGCTCTCCGGATCTTTCGCCGATAGATAACATGTGATCCACGGTTGCTCAACGATTGACCCAGATTACATCACAAGCTGCCACACCAGATCAACTTTGGCAACGTGTGGAATCTGCTTGGTCTGCTTTACCCCCAAAACACATCCAAAGTCTCTTTGAATCAATGCCGAGGCGTGTGGCAGCGGTGATCTCCAACAATGGCGGCTACTCTGGCGAATGTTTCGGAGAAGGAACCACACTTCACAGAAGTCTATAAATTTAATCATATGATACTTGGTCAACATGTTATCTACTAAATAAATTTTGTTGTGATATCTCTTGTCTTTCTTGGTGTTGCAATTTGGGTGGCCAGCAGTGTATTTGAATTTGTTGTTTTAAAATATAGATTTGAAATCATTGTCCTAAAAGCCAGTATAGTCCGCATGTGCCTCGGACGTCCGGATAAAGAAGTAACGAAATCTGCTTTTTGTGTCTTTCACAAGAATAGCTCTCGACAGGTAGTCTGCAGCCATAGAAGGGATCTCTAATCTATTTTTTGAAGAGGTTTCTTGAAGAATAGCTCTTAAACTTGCCATCTTGGAGCAATGAATGAATTCTTCTAAACTTTCTCTCTCCCGCGGCGAACACTCGTCTGGCTCCACCCTACTTTAAATGTTCTAGCTTATCGGCTGTTGTGATTGCCACCAACCAGTACTAGACAAAATGGCAAGAGCAATTGTACCAATACATAGACAGTAACATCGCTCTCATTTTCAGAGTACAATCGCGTAAACAACTGACGAAAGCGCAGTACCGTCAAAGAGGCGCATTTCTGAATTTAATTATTGTTTTGATTTAAAATTTCGTATTTAACTTAGTATTTCTGTTAAACGAACTGCTTTTGAAATTACAACTATTGTTTTGTTTGAAATTTAAAAAAATTTACATTTTCCTAATCTTTAATACTATTTAGTACTAGATATGAGTAGTTAGAATTAGATTATTGATTGTTTTAACTCTGCATTACTGTGGTGTCCGAAGTAGGGTTGCACTGTAAAAATGTTTGAATACCACTGGTATCGAGTATATGGCAACATACGATATATAAAACATATACGAATATAAAACATATGTCTAGTAAAAGTACCGACATTTTTTCAAGTTGTCCAACTTTCGCAAAAGCGCAAAGAGCAATACTGGAGCTCAAAGGTACCGAAATATTTTTCAAACTGCCCACCTTTCTGAAAGGGATAGCAGTGCAACGGCATAGAAGCGGAAAGGTGCCGACACATTTTTCAAGTTTCTCACCTACCGTTCGTAAAGTTACAGCAGTACGATGGCACAGAAAAGCAGAAGATGTGCTGGCACAATTGTGAAGTTCAGTTTCATGAGGAATGTAATGCTCATCGTTGCTGCAGGGACGCCGGTGAGATGGTCAATCTTGTATAACATTCGTCAATTTCCAAAAAGGTGCAAACATAGTTCGGAGTTGATATTCGCTGGCCAAAACACTAAGGTTATATCACTGAAGGGTGCTGACAAATTTGCATCTTTGTGAAGTTTGGTGTCATGAAGAAAGGAAAGCTCATGAAGCCAGTAAACCATTTAATATGGTTACTATTAGTTTATCTTTCGATTTGTTCAGTGTGCCATTAAATCTTTTTCTTCCCATTTGCTATGAGTTGATTGCTTTTGTGCTGCATAAATTCTCTACTTATGATAAACGTGTAGAGACATTAGGTACTTAGAAGCAGGAGAGATGAAAAATGAGCAATGTCCTTGCCGGGACTCGAACCACGGACCTCTCGAATACGCGCCGAGAGTGCTGACCACTACGCCACGAAGGCATGCGAAGAAGGCGGTAGAAATGCCTTATAAACGTTTCATCGTTTTTCAACCATCGATATCAGATCACAAAGCAACTTCACAAGCACCAGTACATCGCAAAATTTACCGAATTTCCTATGGCAACCCATATCCCCATGTCTATAACTGTAACCTGCACTAAGAAGTGACACGAGCAATCTACTTTGAACTGAATCTCGACTAGTCATATAGATATGAGGTATGCTATAATTTTTAAGCTCATAAAATTTCCTTTAGTTGGCATGCGTCACAAAATGTAGAATGTTTTCAATGACCACGAAGATCAAAAGATTCATTTGACTAAAAAATGCGATGGACATTGCTCATAATCTACAAAACAAGGTCTATATCAAATAAGAGTTACCCTGCATGTTATTGAAATCTATGTCTGATAGCGTTTTTTGCGAAAACCAGATTACCTCTAGCAAATTCGTTTGTCACTACAAAATCGACAAAATGTAAATATAAAAGTATTGAAAAGCAGTTATTTTTTATGCTGTATGAGATTATATCCGCAGAACTAAAGGCAAGAAGTGGAAACGAGAGAAGTTTGTATCTAGAAGTTCGTTAAAAATGCATGTGTCAATTTCGTGTTCTCTTGCCTGCAGATGCATTCGAGACCTTCAGTTTACTGGATTAATGAACATTAAACTACAAAATCCTTTAGAAGCAATACGTTAATTCCTTACTCCTCCAAAAATGATTTCAGCAAAACTCTTAATCCTAGAATAATCAAACCCAGAATAATCAAAATTTAATTCTATAAAAATTATGAAGTGGTACGTCAATGTATATTCATTCACAAAATATTATTTCAGTAATAAAAATCATTTCTTAATGTTATTTCAATATATGCATTCATTTACTTCCAGGGGATCTTCAAAGATCTATCTGACTCCTTACCAGTTAAATAATAAATTTATTTTTAATGGCATGCGCTTGCGTGGCCAGCCGTCTAAAACAATTATTTTAAAAAGGAAAAAAATATGTAATTATTTTAGTGAATCCAAATCATAATTAATAATTATTGAAATGCACTTGCTTATATTGCTTTCAAATTGCATAGTTTGTTAATTAATAACAGGATAAATTGAAAGGAGAAATAAATATCTTATGTTTTTCTGAACGATAACACACTCCTGCGTGGCAGATAAAAATATTTTAATTCGATCACTGGCAACATATTTCTTTTAAGTCACTGTGATTGTTATTAAACTCCAAAGTCAAATGCATTGCATTTTCTCGAGTGGCAATACATTTCTTTTATATATCTGAGTTTTTATTAATTAAATTTTTTGTTTCGTAAAGCGTCAACACAAAGCGGTTTAATTTCTGAGCTTTTAATCAAAAGTTCCTTCAATTCGCCCAGAATACAAAACACTTCGAAAACAAATTCAAAGTTCGGGATTAGAGGTGGGTAAGAACTACGTGTGCTAAATTTGGTGACTTTATGTGCCATCATTTTTGCACCGTGCAATGAACACACGTACATACATATATGCATACGTACATGCATGCGTACATAACACATGCATACGTACATAGGTACACAGATACAGGTTCTTTATTGTTTAATAGTTGATATTACATATATTCTAATCCATAAACATGGTTTGTATAACACATTGCTTCTTACTTCAAAAATGTAAAGCTCAATATTATCTTCAAATCTTTGAATATTAGTTAGTGAATGTTTACACATGATTGTGCAAAATGTTGGGCAACCTTGTTCAAAATATTGTCAAAAAAATATAACGTTTTTGTCAAATCAATGTTTTGTCGGATTAAACTTTTGACATGTTAAGAGACATTTTTGCCGCAACATCTTCCATCTTATTGTTCATGTCAAATATCCAACAGACATGGAAAAGTCGTACGAAAGTAATATATGGTAAGGTCTCATGAAAGAGAAGAATAGTAATTTAGGAAAAAAAATTAAAGCACACGATCTGCCAAATCCTATATATTCTGAAAGCGTGAGAACTTATATTTAAGAAGTTTTGAAAAGTATTCTTTGGCAGCAATACATTGTAACAATATTCTCAATAAATCTAAGGGATTTTCAGACTTGGACACTTTCCCGATGGAAAATTGTGTAGTTTTTACTAGAGCAAGAAAATTCTTCCAAAACTCAACTGGCATCCTTCGAAATTACAAACTGGATAACCGAGCTACCAAAAGTATAAGCTCTATTCAGCTTCTTCTTTCCTTGCAAATTTCCTTTCATAACTAATTTAACTACGGAAACACATAATTTAGAGCACTGAGTCAGATTAATTTACTCTTTCTTTCGTTCACTAAATCACTTTCATTGAAATAGATCAAGCTTTAAATTAGCAAGAAGGAATTAAAACAATGCCATATTATTAACCCAAAATGAGAGTTTAAACTGTATAAAAATTAATGGAATACATTCAACGAGACTTTAATTGCCGTGACATTTCATGTTCATGAAGAGGTTCACAAATGTCAAAATGTTTACTTCGAGTTTTTGACGAAACAAGGAAAAACCAATAAATGCAAAACGTATTTTTCTACGTAAGAAAATTACCTAAATTTTTAATTTGAAAAGCATCAAAATTTGATTTATTTCTTCTTTGGACTTGATTATACTTGCTATAAGCTTATAAGGTATTTCTGCATTCTTCCTAGCATGCCTGGTGGTCAGCATGCTCGAGAAGTCTGTGGTTCAAGTCTCAGCTAGGGCATTGCTCACTATTTCATCTCTCCTGCTTTTCAAAAAATACCTAATGTCTCTACAGTGACGCCCGAACTATAAAAGGTGGTGGATGATGATTCTCCACCACCTAATACAAAAAATACCTAATGTTTATACAAGCCTTTACATATTTTGCGCCTAAATTCCATATTTAATTGGCTGGTCGCTAATACGCTTAAAAATTCGACTAAGGAATATGCTTTTAACGAATTAACACATTCCCTTATGCGCGCATTGACGGTGTAAATGGTTAAGCTGTTCATCTTAAAAATTCATGGCTCATATCATGGCAAATCTACAATAGTTTTTTAACGTTTCTGGAAGAAAACATTTTAATAGCTACAGTGGTGTCTGAACTAAAATGCGGGGTAACATAATTGATCCCCACATGGATACGATGCACTAGGCTCATGGTGTAGGATAGGTCATTTGAATATAGCAAAGCCCAAGAGCTATCTGTCTAAGGGAAGAGATACCATCGTGGATGACGTCTGAGGAACACTGGCCCTTATTCATGTTACATTACATGAACGGAAAACTATGAAAATGAACATGCAGACCGTCTGTTTGCCTGGAATTAAACCAAACTACGTCGAATTCAGCAATCTACAGCGGTTCTAAATATTTGGTTACGGGTGAGGCCAGTTCATAGAGTAAATAGTTAGCATATCTAGCAAACAGCCCGTAAAGCCCCGATGTTTAAATATAGCTGAAAGAACATTTAATGTTTTCGTATTTGAATCACCGAAAATACTGATAGGACATAGAAGATGCGCATGCAGAACTTGTGCAGAAAGTGCGTTAAGAAAAAATATTTCTAAACATTCTAATTTTAAACATTTACTAAAATTTCCAGAAATAAAAATAAAAGAATGGTTTGTTCCTATAAACATTCATTTGTTCTATTCACATACAATAGTAAAGAAGATTACAGTCAGGCAAACATGGAAGCGATCCTTTTAACTGAGCTTAGAAAACGTTTATCAAAATTCTTTCATTCCTTACCTTTCTTTCAGTTTGAAAATATATTTATTAAATTATAATGCTATATCTGAAATAACATTCAAAAATAATCGCTAGCTTTGTCTTAATATTTGTCAAAGACATTAAAAACAGTCATTATGACAGTTTCAATAAACAAAAAACATCATCAGTTGAAGATATCATCACAACTTTTGATATTTTTTCGAGGATTACGTTGAGTAATTCAGTTCTTGGGTTTTTCGTAAGACGTTTTTGATTGCTGCATATTCTGTGCAATACACTTGATGTAATAAAGATGAAATAAGAAAAAATGTTTCTCAGTTTCTTGGTAGCACCAATCTTAACATCGTTTCGTTTAAATAATCCGCAGAACTCCCCGAACTCTATGCAAATATTTATTTAACAAGTAAACATCAGAAAACGAACATCAACAATTAAATTTATTACAATTTACGACATATTTTTCAAAGTAGACTTAAGCAGTTTTTACGCGAGGCAGTTCTCACTCATTTTTCTTTCACATTAGCTTGAGAATTGAAGGTTATCGCTCTTATAACTAATTAGTGAAATGTAACTAGGATGCAATATTTATTGCCGCTAGTGTTGACTTATCCTGTTCAGCATTATTTACTAACATAAAATGGTTCTTAAGTATTGACGTAACCACTTTGGTCCAGTTTGGCGATTATTTACAAATGAAAACAAAAGTACTTACCGGTGCAAGTTGGCGATTTTCGGATCCTGTTTTAAAGATTCACGTTACTTGCATATTATCCAATTGAACCATGAAAGTTATCCGAGATCTCATGAAAACTGCATCAGTCGTTCCTGCGGAATTCTGAGGGAGTTGGTGTTGCTTTAATTAATAAACAATCAGTATTCTACATGCATCTTTTTGTGCTTCGTAAGAAGGCTTTCGTCAGTTTCTTCCGTTTTGTTAGGTACTTCTATTCTGTAATAGGTAGGTTCGGTACACGAAAAACACATAAAGAATAGTTACGTTATATCCTTGGGTTCAATTCTAGTAAACATGTTAGCTACATAGGCGTTTCGTGGTTCTAAGAAAGTCCTCCACTGAGGCATACTCCCTTAGGCAAAAATCTTTACATGCTTTCGAATGATGAAACAAAGAAAAATAAATCACAAAAGTTAAATCATTAGTCATTATAATTATAACTAGCAACTTAATGCATGACACAACTTTTATTAAACGAAGTTTTCATCATTTTAACAAAGCATAAACTGCTAATTATTCTATATAAACTGCTAACTATTTAAAATACAACAACATGAACGAAGCATCCAAGGAACATGAAACTTGCATCATGTGTATACCACGATAGAATATGTAATATGCATTTATCATTTTCTAGGCCGTAACCGTCTGTATAGAATTCGTTTAATTTCTTTTCGTTTACTTATCTTTTCATGCTTAATGTGATGTTATTTTTCTTTTCTGGGAGGTGGTTGTATGAGCGTGCCACTGTCTCGTGTTTCTCTGCTGTAAATTCTAGGAAGCTGTAATAGCTATTTATTCGTAGTTGCAGTACTGTTGTCTTTGAAACTCCTGTTTTGCCGTTATAAAAGTGGTGTACTGTTAGTGATTTGAAAGAGGGCTGCATCTGATGCTGTTTTGTATATTCCTGTAAAGTTGAGAAGGAAAGGTCGCCGCTGGATTGTATGAAGCTGTTTTTGCTGTCTCTCTGTCATTGGTCTTACCATTACCCACAAGGCTGCTCCATGTTCGCTTTAGATTGTTTTTAATTTGGAGGTTTTGCCTGGAGAGAACGACTGACGGGCAGAAGCAGTTGTAACCGTTTTGTTGCAACACTTCACGGGAAGATAGGCATACTGTGCACAAGGCACTAAGAGCAAACACATCCTCAGCCATATCACAATGAATACAGCCTATAAAACAGCAACTGATGTTTGCACGAGCAATTCGACGCCGTATACAGTAAAATGAACTATCAGCTAAGCGTCCATTTCTTCGCTCACCTTTTAACCATAGCATTTGTATTTTCAGTATTTTACTAAACAGCAGAAACGGACATCCGAATGACATGACATTATATTTTCGGGGGGTGAGATTCGAATTTGGAGATACCATGCATAGAGGCTTTCAAAAGGGCAAGAGGAACCCACACGCTGCGAGCAATGTATAAGCTTTATTAGCCCGCTTGCCCGTTCTCTAAACCTTTCGCCCATCGAACAATGATTCGAGAACGCTTGCTGACACGCAGCACCCGCGGGTACATCAGATCAACACTGTCTAAGTATGGAGGTAGTACGGACTGCCATTCCGCACAACACATTTGAAGTATTTTTCCGCTTCTGGATCTTGTTCCATCACCAGGATATCATTCAGAAACATCTCAGTGTTGAAACTTCTTCTGCTGTTCATTGAAAACAATAGTGGCATTTTAAACGAATTTTATAATTTTTTAATACTTTTTGCATATTTTTATATTCTATATAAGAGTTTTTAATATTTTAAAATTTTATTGTTTTTTCATTACGAAATGTTTATGTTTTCGGTTGCGTATTTTTAAGGGAGTAGATTTCACGATTTAATTTTTATTTAATTATTATCTCTTGATCATAATTGCACACATGTATATAAAATGTATACAAAATTTAACAAAGACTTTTGCACTTTTATTTTTCTATAAAAAAGATTCAGTTATCATTTGCCAAAAAGAATTAAAATATGAAAATTGCACATTTATAAAACAATTGACTTCTCAATAAACTGCCCCCCTTTTTTTGATGCCATCAAAAGATTTAATTTTCGTAATAGCAATACTCTGCATCAACGGACTCACCCAGGATTGTTTAAAAATTTTACCCGCTATAAAGTGAATTTATGCAGCGTGTTCCCAGACGACCAATCCATTTTTCTATAATATTCTTGGAAAAGCAGGAAGTTTATATTTTAGCGAAAGAGAGCCAGCTTTTCAAAAGAAAAACATACAGTAAGAGCTGTTGTAAATTCTTCTATTCTTCTTAATACTTTGTATAAAATATCAATTTGCTGCTAAAATAAATATCTAACTATTTTATTATTTACTCTCAGGCATTGTAGCTACTGAAATATTCCACTTGTAAGAGATAATTCAAGCTTAAAGCATAAAGAAGGAAAGAAAGCATTTCTGAAAGGATTCAGATTTTAAACTCGCGCCAGATGATTTGATCAGCTTTTTTATGCTCTCGCTGAGCACTGTAAATTACCAATCTGCTCTTGGACTAACTCCTACTAACACGTTTTTCTTGTTATTTTAGCTTTGTTATCATGCATCGGCTTCTTAGCACTTACGCGACATAAATTCCAAAATCACAAAATTTTTAAAAACAAGATATCTTCAGAATTTTCGAAAAATTATTTCTTTCAAAAGTAGACTCTAATCCAGCTGCCTAAAGACGTTTAGGCTAGCTCTTTATACTCTTCTTCTGACTTTGTCTGTTTGCAGTTGAGGTTCTACAATGTAGCCCCACATATTTTTATGTTCGCTATATTATTTATTCAAAAACTAGCTTCTCGCGCGACCAGCCGCCTAAAATAGTCATCACAAAAAAGAGAAAAATTCAATGAGTTCAATGAGTTCAGCGAGTGTCATTTCATATAAATATTCAATATTTTTATCAGACATTTAAATGAATTTTCATTTAAATCAATCAGATTAAAAAGTAGAAAAAATATCTTTAAAAAAGACGTTTATTACTTTTCAGTTACTTGGTTTGTTACCCGGTAACAGAAAATGAAATTTGAAAGTTAAATATCTTATAATTTACTGAATGGCAACACGCTGGTGCGTGGAGGTATTAAATAGTCTGTTTGTGACAACTGCAACACATTGCTTTCAAATCGCCGAATTTGTGGTTTAAAACCGAAAGCCTTTTGCGAATGGCAATAGTTTGGCACACTGGGGATAAAAATGTTTTATTTAGAACCGTGCTGCCCCTTCTCGCTTTCAAATCGCTGAGTTTGTTACAAAAATTCGTTAAATTAGTACCAAGTATGAAATAAATTAAAAGTAAATTCGAAATTCAGGTTTCCAGATGGTTATATCCTTCCACTGGAGGACTACATGTATTACAATTTTGGTGGCTCTAAGCTTCGTCGATTTTCCACATTCCGAGGAACGTATATACAAGGTGGTCATAACAATGTCCCCGATATAAGAACCTCTAGAGGTCTATCCGCTCAACCAATCGAAATGAAATTTCATATGTTGTTATTTGAAGTTATCCGCTGGATATTGTGATGATTTTAAACAGCAGAGCTCTCCTGGTTGGATACGGTGAAAAAATTTCGAAATGGCAACACATATTTTTTTTTTCTTGCGCAAACTGATTAATGGGTTGAAAAAACAAAAATGGCATCGGAACGATAAACTTATGACAAAAACTTCCTACGTAAATTTGAGGAAAGAGAGGAGAGAGGAAAAAAAAACCTTTTATTGGAATTACTAGTTGCCAATGTAGTCACCTTCGCAGAAGATAATGCATTGAACAACGGAGATTGTTCACAGCAATGATGAACGTAACATCGCGGAAGGAATCTGTATAACTTCATATTTTATGACATCTTTGAACTCGTGGATTTGCTGCGTGCGCCTTAGATCTCAGATAACCCGAGAACAAGAAATCCACAGGACTAAAGTCGGGGAATCATGGTAGCCTCGAAACTGCAAAGTTACGGGAAATGTTGTACACGTTGAAAACTTATAATGTCATGAAACGTTGTACACGTTGAAAACTTATAATTCTAATAAAACTTTTTCCTTCTCCTTTCTTATGCTGTTGTTGATCCTTTACAATGTTCTTTTTTGCAAATGTTTTAACCCGGCAGTATTCGTCGAGCGTGTACCACTCCAGCGGCATTTATGAACGCCCTCAGTTAGTTAGTCAGTTTGGGCAGGAAAAACGTGTCAGTTGCCATTCGAAAATTTCGAAATGTTTTTCCTATAACTTTAAAAATAAAATTGTTTAAAACTATTGTTTTGATTCATTTATCAAGTGAAACTATTGTCTTAAATTACCAAAGTCCCGAACACATATCTTTAAATAACAATATCTGAAAACCCATTTCGTCTGACTAAGGCAGCCAGACGTTCATATATTGAGGAAATTCTTTATGACCGCCTTGCGCATACATACATATAGATTCTTCATTATTTATTTCCCGCAAACAATATCTATTGGCAACAATTAAAAAAAACGTTATTTGGACACAATAGTGATACGGACAAAAAAGTGTTTCGAGACCTGCGGCGCTAAGTAAAAGAGGAAACTTCAGCTGATGTGAATTTTTTATCCAGGAATTTAAAGTGAATTCCATCTGGGAATGTTTCAGCATTGTTACCTAAATTACATGATGGAATAAATAACACAAAATTGAATGAAAACTATAACGAAAGATTTTTTAAAGATGGTGTATTACGAAAAATAACAGTTTTGTAAAAATATTAATTTCTTTAAAATATGTATTTTCTTTCTTCAGAGAATATAAAAAAGCATTTACAGATTTTGAAATTCGACTACAATTTCAGAAAAATAGAAGTGAAAATAGAATATATACTAATGAGAAAATAATTATAAAATATCTAATGAAGGTACAAAACTGATGAAACTATTATAAATGACATATGAAAATTTTAAAATAAAAAAGGAAATAAAATTAGAATGGAATCAATTCAGAAAATGAAACGCCTCCATTTTTCATCTTCATTCTTAGATATACTTCAGATTATGTTTTAAGCTTATATATTCTCCCTAAATATTGTTGCGGGAGTTTGGGTTCATAACAGATTAAATGCACGATGATCATTTCATAACAGATTAAATGCAGGTCCGATGATAGGTTAATAAAATGTATTTTATCAAAGGGAACCCTTCAGACTTCTGGAACATTTCACAGAAATACTTGTATACGTGTTTACAGTATCACAGAACGCAATCAGTAGTTACACTTCAAATTACTAAAAACGTTAAACAAAATGCGATGCAAAGCGCATCTAGAGCTAAGATATCTCAGTACTCTACTCACGCTGAACTAACAGCTAACATCAACAATTGACAGCAGATGCTCTCTCCGGTCTTATATAGTTTTCACCCAGCCACCGAGATATTTCTAATACTTTCTGCTTCTCGAAAATACTGGAAGGCATACGTGGACTCTTGTTCGATTGCTATGTAATTCTTTAAGGCCGTCCGGGATTCGAGATTTGGAAATATCAGCTGACAATGGAAATCCTCCGACTCAAATTTCAGTCTAAGGCGCCGTTTTGAACATGGAGTGAATCTCAGAGAGCCTAATATCATTTTGTCGTAGAACTATAGATCGAAATGTCCTACAAGGTAGGTTTTCTGTTTGAAGATTCCGTTAAGTCAATTATGGGTTTAATGTCGCCGTCTTCCAACTGGTCATTTCTGACTTCTTCGTCACTCCATGGGTCTCTATCAGATGATGCTGAAGTTGTTACTTGTCCTCGCGTTTCGCTTCGACTCTGAAAAAAATAGCGGTAGTCTTCTGAGCAGGGTCTTCTAGACAAGGCATCGGAGTTTCCATGAGATGATCCCGTCCAATGACGGATAGTTATATCCTCAGAGGCAGAATGCAGTTCATTATTTTTTAAGTCCAAGAAAATATTTTGATTTCTTAGAAAGTCCAATCTGAGTATGCAGGGATTTGTCATATCTATCACATATGCCGTGTGATGCTAGGCGGCACTTCTGTGTTTGATGTTACGTTTAACTTCCCAACAACTTCTATTTTATCACCAGACAAAGTCTAAAAGGTAAGGCATGGCGGCGTCCAAATGATTTTATCTTTAAATTATTGAGCTAAATCTTTCCGGATGATGCTAACATTGGATTCAGTATCGATGGTCATTTTGCATGAAACACCACCAACATGTCCCCTGAAGCAAAGTATATTACTGCCGCCGATCTTTACAGAAATCTGAAGCGGTTTAAAATTGGGCATCTCATTATCTGGCAACCTACGCTCCGTGAAATGGTCACGAATTTGTTTTCTGCTCCTTGTTGGAAAGTAGTATTATTTATTGTGCTTTAGGGTGCTCTGCAGTTCTTTTGTACGTGGCCTTCACCACCGCAGTTGCAGCACTTTAGGATCGGTTGCCACTTCTCTTTTTAGCCAAAGCATTGACTTGCTCTGTTAAGTCATCTAGATGAGCAGTCTGCTGATCAATTAATTGAGTTCTGAACCTGAACAGGTATGACTTACTTACTTACCACCACTGAATTGCTGTACTGCCTGTTATATGACAATCAGCATTTGTAATCAGTTAGTGGAACATTCTACTGCCGCTAGGCGCAGCCAAAAATCTCTATGGAATATTGAAATTCGTAGCGTAATTTATAAAGTTACTTCGAAAAATGGGTATTTGCGACCTGTGATTAAATAGACTGTGCCAAGATTTTGGCTGTGCTGAATGAGGATTTTAGCAATGTGTTATTCATTGTGATTCTGAGTTTATCGAGAATGTTTACTCTAGAAGTCAGTAACTTGGATATAAGAAGTTATTCAGATGCATTATACTGAACAATATCAATTGAGTATATTAATGTACTTCATATGTGCTGTTCACATATTTGCAGAGTTCTTATGTAATATTCGCTTGTCACGAATATTGATCTGCTTGTTTTAAATGATATCCGCTGCGTCTGCTCTCAGAGAAGCTGCGCGACGACAGGTCTTAGCTTGGGAATCCCATCCACTCGCGTCATCCGTTATAGAAAATTGTGTCTTATACACTTGCCAGGCGTTCATATGTGGATAGTTACAGAGAGGGACAAGAAGGCATGAGTAAAAATTTAAAATCATCAGAATTTCTTCTTGCTATCGCTGTGCATTTCTTTCAGGAGTCCACTTTTTAGGCGACGCCAGAAACTCCCTCTTCAATTTGCTTTTTGACGGAAGAAACTCTTTCTTCAGTTTCTCCATCCCTTTTTTCGACCGTGTCAATTCTGCCTTCCATAACTTTGAATTGTTTTCTGCTGTGGCAGTCATTTTCTCTTGACCAGCTTTTATTTAATTTTTAATGGATTTTACGGCTCCTTTCACCTTTTCTTTGCCCGCTTTCACCGCTTCTTGGTCCACTTTAATCTCTTCTCGGCCCGCTTTTATCTCTTCTTTGAATGCAGCAAAAGCTGCTACCAGTTGTCTCAATCATTCTCCCCTTCGGGAGTTCACTCAGAATTCCTGGAAAGCTCTGGTTAGGTCTGTACTTAGGCAGTTTTTACCACTAGGGTATACAATCAGTCTTCACAGGACTAGAACCTCCGTTCATTCGGGGGATGGTTCAGGCTCGGCAGGGACCGTCCTGGTGTTGTCTTGTCTGCCCCCTGGTTTTGGAGTCGCAACATTGCTAAATATTATGGCTGTCGTCGCGGGGTTGGTCTCCTTCGGTCCCCTCGATCATTTCAAATAGTCGTTTGTCAATCTGTTATCATCGTTTGTTAATTTGTTAATTTATTACGCAGTCCGGGCCGCTTGACGAGCTAGGCTCGTTTTATAACTCAAAGGGCTGCGTCCAATTATATATCAAATTAGATATTTATGTCCAGTTATAGATGGTCCAATTACAGATTGATAAAATTTATTTCATCAAATGTTGCACTTCAGAGTTCTGAAACTTTCCACAGAAATATTCATATCGATGTTCACAGTATCACAGACTGCAGTCAGTAGTTACACTTCAAACTACTAAGAACATTAGACAGAATGCAATGCAAAGCGCATCTACAGCCAAGATTCCCAGTACGTTATTCACGTTGAACTGACAGCTAACAACAATAACAACTAAAAGCAGATTTTCTCTCCGATCTTATATAATTTTCACCCGGCCGAGATATTTTTATTACTTTCCGTTTCTCGAAATTACTGGAAGGCATATGAGGGCCGAATTTGGCTTACAGTTAATATAGAAGTGAGTGCCGCTCAACCGGTATAGTGATTAGCGTCCCTAACTACCGTACCGAAGGGCTCGGGTTCGAATCCCGGAAAAGGCATGGGTGTTTGTAAATGTATAGTGTCGGTGCTGCATGGCGGCACTTTAAATATGCGGCGAGCCGAAAGTTCTGTCATGTGGTTTGGTGGAAAGGGAGAGGGGTGGGAGACCCTCGGAGCCGTCCCCGCGGGTTGCTCCGTCAAAATTGGGGGCGGAACTGAACCAACTCGCACCGTCACCTGTTAAGTGCTCAAGGCTATTGCCAACGACAGGCGTAATCTGGCCCTGCTTGACACGAGAATTCTCGTTGGCTTGGGCTGACTTTGTCAGATAAGTGAGCATGAGTAACAACAAAAACAACATAGAAGCGAGTTGGTTCTGATGCTGTGTGGATGTGTGCTAGGAAGCTCCTCTGATAACAACGTGAAATCGCATTAAATATTGATGTGGAATCATCTGAATCATCGTAAAATGAGCTTTACGTGAACACTAAATATAAGCATATAGTGGGACTTAATTAAGAGTTATCGTGTTTTAAAGTATATTTTAATTTTTACTCCGAGGCAACGCTGAAAAGGATTAAAGTGCGTGCAAGAACCACGCTTCTTAAACCACCACCGAACCTCTTTTTTAAAGTATATCACGATATCTAAGAGCCATCGACTCTCATTCCTCACACCACCGGCTAGCTTGTGCTCTTCGGATTATTTAAAGACAAGATTTGTGTTTGTGCAGTGATCGTTTGGGTTTTTATTCTGGTATAATGAAGTGTCACTTTTCGACCATTTTTTTTATTAATTAGATTATGTCTTCAAGCCTATGATCCATATCACCAAGATCTTTGTAGCCAAATTAGGCCTTTGAATTGCCTTCATTTTGATTCTGATTTTCTTGCACTAACTCAATTAGATTTCAATTAATTTAACTTTTGATTGCAATTTAATCGCAGAAACTTCCCTTTCCATTGTTGCACCATCGATCTAAATAGCGGCTCAGGGCCCGTCGTTTCTACCCAACTTTCACACAGAAACAATCTAACCTTCCACAAGTTCAAGGTTGCAATACGAATGCGCTAACGTAACACATTGCCCCTCACGTGCTTAACTCATAAGGGGACTCATGGTCAAAACTTATCCACGTGGCTTTATTTATTTCTTGGACTTAGATTTTTTTTAATACTTGAACTTTGTACCAATAGCTACACCCCATCCCAGTGTTGTGTTTTGAATTCATTGTTGTTAAATTGATCTCCTTACTTTGTATTATATTTTATTTCCTGAATTTAATTGTCTAATTACAACGTGTCATGTTATTTTATCAATGTATTTGATATAATAACCATTTATGTTCAATTTAGTATAGTATTATCTCGTCTATATAATACGTTTTTCAGTGTCTAATGTAAGTACCTTATAAATATCTTCAACTGATATAAAGAACTCTTACCAAGTGCATCCGTATCAATCTCCTCACTCATTTGACACCTTTTTGTATCTATTATTTAATCACCCAGTAATAAATTAATCAATACAATTAATTAGTCTCATTTCTGGACTTTTCAGGATTCTGGCAAATTTTAGATATAGTATTTTATGTATATCAAGATTTCTAATACAGTGGAATACAATAGCTAGCCACATTTCTACTAGCACATTGATTCTTTGTTTGAATATCTTTGAATAACTATATATTTGTTTGAATTTCATTGAATAAGTGAACTTGCTTTCCATTGTTCTCATTTATAGTTAAGTCCAAAATCTGTAGAATTTTAAGCGGCTTTAAATATATTAGCTTTGTTTACATAATGAACACCATCAATTAGCGCTGCATTTAAGCTGTCCATTTTGACACAGAAATAACAACTCAGTCAACAGTAAAGAGGCTGAAAAACATATTATCAGCATCCGTATCCCACAAGCTCTTACTCCAAAATATACAGTCCATGATGTACCCAATAACACGCCACCAGAAGAATTAATCAACCCTCTAGCCCAACAAAGGCAATCCAAAGCAGAAGAAATGAAACTACTTTTCAAGTTAAACAGTCCAAACAATACTGAAAAGTGGGTGGTAGAATGTCTAGGCACTTCGTTTAAGAACTGCATGACCAGGAAAAAGGTTTACCTAGGTTGGAGGATAAACAGTGTCACAGAATTTAGACGGGTACGATGATGTTACAAATGTCAAGATTGTGCGCATAAGAGTATCAAGTGTGAATTCAGCTCCCGCTGTTTTTTCTTTAGAGGAACCCACGACGTCTCCAACTGTTCCGCGCGCAATCCATATCACATCAATTTCTGGATAAAGAACAAAAAAACATGCACGAACTTCAATTGCGTATCGCCAGCCTCATCTATCTCTTGCCCTACCAACCAAGCAGAAGTCGAGAAAGTAAAATCAAGATCAATACACGCATTCCAACTCAAAAATATGGTACAACAAAACCAAGTAATTATTTCCTCAACAGCGCAAGTAATCATCAACAAGGACAACACCGCGATCACCCGCCTACAGATCAATCTCCACAATTAACGAAACACCTAATGAACAATACAGCACATTTCGTCTCTATATAAGAGCCATAATGCTTTGCTGGATTCTTAAGCAGAGTCCCAAACGGCTGGAAAGTATACCAACAATTCAACCCATCGGAAGACCGCTCTCCCGAGCTGCAATAATTTTCACAAACAGCAAATGGAACCTAACTATTATTACAAGTCAGCAAAGTATTGTCAACCTTACGACAAAAACTGAAGCCTCACGACTAGTGCTCACTATTATTTACATCTTACCATCGAAGGAGCCTAGCTCGACTCTTGACTTACTCAGCCCACAAATGCAGAGCTTCGGCTGCCCCTAATCATCAATGGAGACTTCATCTGTCACATCACACTTTGGGGCTATTCACACAAAAACCCAAGAGGTCTGCAACTGGAAAAATTCATCAACTCCAATAATCTAATTCTTCATAATCAACTAACCAACCCCTAACATTCGACAACATACGAAGCCAAAGCTAAGCAGATTTCCTCATCACCTCACCACACCTAGCAAATAAGATTCAGAACAGACAAGTTCGAGATGATCACACCGAATTTGAACATAAATATGTTACCTTCGAAATCAACGAACCGACAACAAGCACCATAATCGCCATATTCAAAATAAGCAAAGGAAGACAACTCTTGAGCCAATATGCAGGAGCCGTAATACGTTCAATCAAGCATTGCAGCACCACAGAAGAAATCAACAAAACTACAGAAGAAATAACGGAAAGAATACAAATAATCTGAGACCAAATGTTTAAGAAGAGAACACCAACAATACCGAACAACATAAAGTGGTGGAGAAAAGATCTACGGAGGAAAAAACACAAAACTAGAACCTTACGCAGAAAACTTAAATCCACAGAATCAGAGGAAGAAATGAAGAACATCCTCCTTAAATTCAGAAAACAAAAGGATTGTTATAGACGTCAAATTATAGAAGAAGAACTTCAAGCCTGGCTTAAATACTGGAAAAATAACAAAAATATCTATGGCCATCTTTACAAAATGGCCACGAATAGAATCTTAAGACCGAATCAGCTTCATCTAACGCGCACCAGTTGTAGAGACATTAAGTTATTTCGAAGCAGGCGACATGAAAAATGAGCAACGCCTTCGCCGGGAATCGAACCACGGACCTCTCGGTTACGCGTCGAGCATGCAGACCATTACATCACGAAGGCATGCGAAGAAGACGGGAGAAATACCTTATATATTTCCGCTTTTAAAGGGCGACTGGAGTTTTGGTGACCCAATCGCCAAATCGCGATGGTGGATAATCATCACCCACCACCTTTTTAGTTCGGGCGCCAGTGTAGAGACATTAGGTTATTTCGAACAAGGAGACATGAAAAATGAGCAACTTCTTCGCCGGAAATCGAACCACGGACCTCTCGGTTACGCGTCGAGCATACAAACCACTACACCACGAAGGCATGCGAAGAAGGTGGGAGAAATACCTTATACAGTAACTCCATCAACAACACCACTGATGCTACCCATACCACCCTGAACGCAATCCTAGAGACAGTCCTCCTAAATGATAATGAGCATGAAGAGACAGAAGAACAGAACAAACTACCCTCAACAAAATTCATTCTCCAGACTCAGAAAACGAATCACCATTCATCCAGGCTAAACTAACGCCAATTATAAAAAATCTTAATAACAAGAAAGCCTTGGGCATCGATAGAATGTGCAATCAAATCACTAAACGCATCCATCATACCAAACCCGATATAATTCCATAGTTTGCAACAAATGCTCCGAACTCAGCAAAATGTCTTAAAACTTCCCAGAATGTCTTAAACCTGGTCAAATCATCGGTTTCTTAAAGAAAATAAATCACCTGATAACTCGAATCCTTATCCCCCAAAGAATCTGCTTCTTTTCCCTGTATACAGTTCTGGAACGCTGTGCTGCTGGACGATTGGAGTACCACTTCCACCATAAATGACATATCAGCGACCCCCAGTATGGGTTCAGCGAAAAAGAATCCACAACTCATACCATACAAACAGTTCTAATAAGCAATCTGCATTCGACTATGTTGCATCTTGATCTCGAAAATGCTTCTTATTCATTATGGTGGCCCACCATTCTACTTTTTGTAACACCCGCTGTCCACTCAACATCTACGAACGCATTAAAAATTTCCTCCAAGTGTTCCGAGTGGAATGTACACTGACAGGATTCAACAAGAAATTAATACACACTGAAAATTCATGGAACGTACATACTTTCGGTTTGCAGTCTTAGAGCCTAGCAACTTGATCGGAACCTCGGAAACTGAACTTCTTAATTCGATAAAGTCTGATATCCGAACTCGTCGGGACTTCGGTGATTCCGGATTTGTGATTTATCAGGATATTAGATCATCAGTTTAAATCTAATGAAATGACATGCAGAAATCAAAAAAATATGAAATAAAAATTAAAATATGAAGACATGAAATATAATCATTATCAATAATATTAAATGAATTAATTAGAATTATTATTGAATTAATTAAAAATATGAAATAATAAAGCATATATGATCTTAAGGAAATCAAAATTTACAAAAAAAAGCTCTGTATTTTGTTTACTTTAAACATTTGCCATTTGCTGTTGAGCATTTCTTTTAATATTTGTTGTTCAATTTGCATCACTTTTGTGCTAATACTTTCTCTTTAGTTTCACAATCATACAAAATTTCTTGCTCAGTTACACATTTTCGCTGTTCAAGTCCAGTAATTACCGCTTCAAGAATTCTCACTAAATTGTAAATAGAAATTTTTTCGTCTTTCAGCAACCTCCCTGTCACTTTGTTCACTATCGGTAGGACCATAGTACAGATTTCGTCGTCGGTTGCTTGATTGACGATTGGGGTACTGTAATCGCAATAAAAACTTCCGTTAGATCACCTTCATTTATTACCAATTACATGAATTTCTTCAAAAATTCTATTAATTGGAAAATTTTGCTTTTTGTGTTGCTTTATATGAACACATTCATTCTCGCGGCAATTTTCATAAAGCTTAGCTAGCGTTCACTACACTTGATTCTATCATGTCTATCATGAGATTGGCGACTTAAGATGTGTTGCTCCGCTAAATTTTATCTTGCTTCTGTCGCCCGCTGACAATGTTAAGCCTGAGTTACATTTGGTATTTATTATATTTACTTCTATTTCAAGCAAATGATTAAAGCTTAGCTGAGTCTACTTATGCAAGGCCGGCGTTAAAGCTTTGTAGGTGCAGTCTCTGTGGGTCCGAAATTCTGCTACAAAGTGCCTCATTAAATTCTAAAAATTTTGCATCCGTTAATTATATTACTTGATGCTTGTCTAAATTCCAAAAATTTCACTTTCCCCAAATTCTGCTGCCCGATGCAACCGCATTAGCTCCGGCAACAGCCCCGGGCTTTTATGAATAACAAATTAGTTATACTGAATTCAAGCGTCCCTAAACTTAATTTTTTGGTTTATGAATATCATTTACAAAATTTACTTTTTTCATATGGAGAGAAATTTCTTCTTGTCAATAGACTCAGCTGCGGAGTTAACTGAAGTCTAAAATCATCATCAAGCATAATGTCAATGTAAAAGTTTACCAAGCTTTTTGGTATTCAGTTCCTAATATTAAAAAATTGATTAGACTTCGTTGCGTGACTCATTTCTCAAGTGATAAAAGCTAAGTTGACCAAAGCAGTTGCAGTGATAAAAACTAATTTTTGCTTTTAGTGATGAAAGCAAAAAATAGTAAATAATGAGTCATCAGGTTGGAATCAGTGCCAAATGCCGAAATGAAATTAAGAACGGTGATTCTCCTCATATTTTATCATGAAAAAATATCAAATGCGCAAGAATAGTGCATAAAAATTCTTTAAAAAGAGAAAAAGGTTCCTGGTGACCCACAGGTCCGGATTTTAAAATATTCTGGATATTGAACGTCTGGATTTCGTACTTAGAACTGTACAAAGTTTGATTGAAAATTACGATGCAGACGGTATCCTTATAGACAGTATCCTTAGAGACATTCAACGCCTACAGACGATATCCTTACAGATATTCAACGCCTAAGAAGATTTCTAAAAGCCACCAAATTTCTAAAAGAATACAGTCTTGGTTGGATTTCCTTAAGATTATTATGTTTGCGATTGAATATGAACTTTTCGACTTTATTCCCAATCTCATTTTAACATTAAGATTTTTCTTGACATTATATGTTTTTGTCGCATCATGTGAGAGGAGTTTTTCAAACCTCAAATTAATTAAGAATTATCTGAGATTCACTAGAACCAAACGCGACTTTGTAGCTTAGCCCTTTTGTTAGTTGAAAATAATAGAGCTAAGAGTATAGAATTTGATGCAAAAATTAAATGTTTTCAGAACAAAACGTTAGAAAGGAGATAGTCTACGTATCATTTAAAGTATAGTTGGATTAAAGCCTAGAGAATAAAACTTGTAAACAAATAAGTTTTCATTAAATTGTATTATAATAATAATAATGTTATGCACTAAGCACTAGCACTACCAAAAAAATATCTGACACTTCCCATTAACCTTGCTTATTAATGTTATGCATTAGGTACTAGCACTATCAAAAAGATTTTTTACATTGTACATTAACCTGGCTTATTAACGTTATGCACTAGGCTTATTAATATATGCAACTCGGCTTGTTAAAGTTAGGCATTAGGTACTAGCACCATCAAAAAAGATTTCTTTTATTGTACATTAAATTGACTTATTAATAAAAAAGGCATTTTCTTGCTTTTTATTCATAGAGTAATATTTATAGAATGCCTTCTTGACATTACGCCCTTTTTACATAGCCACCTGAATAAAAACATTGCTTCCTCAGTATATTTAATTTTATATTTTGGTGGACATGTGGGGGTGATAATTTAAAATTCCTCATCGGGTGCCACCAAACCTTACTGTGCTACTGCATTTATGGTTTTTTAGGGCGTTGATCAATCTGCGCAGGAAAAATGTGGGTGCTGCCATTCGAAAATTTTGAAATGTTTTTCACTGTCACCGTAACCCTGAGAATATATTGTTTTAAGTCATCGCAATCTCGAGCGCAGATCTTCAAATAAGAATATCTGAAATTTCATTTCGATTGATTGAACGGATATGTCACTAGCGGTTCATACATCGGGGAAGTTTTTTTATAATCCCCCTGCGTATGTGAAAACAGTGAAATCCAATATCTCTAACTCCTTCCTTCCCTAACTATGAATTCAAAACAAATTATTATTATCGTTTAGCATCTACAGCTACTCAACAACTGATCGATTATAGATAATTCTGTAGTTCTAAAATATCCACATTGTTAATTGTAATCTAACCACATTTTTACATGGAAAATGGTCCTTGCTGCCAATTCAAATAAAGAACGTTTGCGGAGCTACACGATCAGCTAACAAAAACAAAAAGAAGTTGCGTTAACCAATACCAGAGATAAAAACAAAAAACCAGCTTCAATTTCGGGAAAAAAGTACGATTGCCAGAATCTGTCATCGTTTAAATTTTACGGTTGGATGCTAATGCTTTTTTTTGCCATCTACCAGAGTTCATTAAATTGCGAAATGATTTTGTTTTAGCTTTTATATAATGACAGATTATATGTAAAGTAATAACGGTTTTCCTTCTTTAACGCGTTACCATGTAACGATAGTAAAAAAAAAATAAATGTTTTCTTACTTTCGTTCTAAGAAGTCGACGTTATAAAACTTAACATTTTATTCTTCCACTTAATCCACCTTAATAAATACGATAACGGGTAGAAATTTTCTTTTATGGTTATGGGTTATTCATTAATTTTTTATTATTAATAATTAAAATAATTAACTAATAACATTAGTAAAAATAATAAAATTTCAACGAACGCAATTTTTAAAATTCAGAATTATTTTTTTCAACTTTCCTTAAAAGAAGTCAAGACTTGCATGCAAATTTCATCACCAGGCTTGTGTTTTAAAGATTTTCACGGTAAGATCTGATATATATTTACCTTTGAGCTAACAATATGAAGAGATGTTATGCTAAGTTAAGGTTCCTTTCTTCCTGCTTTATCGCGTGAGTTTGTGGTGTAATTGAAAACCACGTTCCACTAGCAATCGGAAGGTCCAAAGTTCGAATCTCGGTAAAGAGATAGCGGATTTTTCAGTTTCCTGACAATTGTATATGATATTTTTTAATGTTTAAATAAACGACCCAAACAAGTAATCAGTAAGCTGCAATCTGGTCGCGGACGGTACTTTCAAATTGGAACAATCCCTGCTAAACTGGAACGCCTAGTAGGCCCATTTGAAATTATGAGCTTGTAATTCTGAAAACAAACAGGTAATTTTTTATTTCTCTGATTAATTGCTAATTAATTAATTATTATTGAGAATTTCTCTGCATCGGCACTCGAATCAGAAGCTGGTAGACAACAATTTCTCATCAGTAGGATTTGGCGACTGAGGCCTTTCCTCTCCATTCATTTGCCTTCGAAGTGGGGGAGAATGTAAGATACCTTCTCCCTCTTTATCGCGCGTCTTCATGGTGTAATTGGAAAGCATATGTCCTGCTAGCAATCGGAAGTTCCGGTTTCACGTCGCTTGCTTCGATTTTATGCTTTCAATAAAATGTTAAATATTTTTTTATAATTAGCAATAAATCAGAGAAATAAAAAATTACCTGTTTGTTTTCAAAATTTCAAGCTCATCGTTTCAAATGGGCCTACCAGGCGTTCCAGTTTAGCAGGGATTGTTTCAATTTGAAAGTATCGTCCGCGGTGTTCTGGCCAGATTGCAGCTTATTGATTACTTGTTTGGGTCGTTTATTTAAACATGAAAAAATAACATATATACGCGCATTAAAATAATTTAAATTTTTTATAAATATTTTGAATCGGTATTCCCTAAATACCGTATTATATTTATTGCAATGTATGCTTCTATATTTTTATTAAACGTGTCTCCAACTTTATTTTTGGCATTTTCAACTTTATAGTACTACTCTGAAGTACTACTTTCTGTTCTTTATATAATTTTTTTTATTTTAATTGTAAAATGATTGACTCAAGACAAAGAACCTATAATTTTTAATACCGAGTGCTGTGAATCATACTGTTTTACCAGTTTTAAAGATAAATGACTTTCTTTGTTGTGCAGCAATATTTTAATGCGATCTGTTTGTTCACTTAAAGTTAAACACCTGATAGAAACACCACATGACTTCATTTTACGGTCTATTAAATTACACACATTGTTTCCGCACTTCATTTAAGCATATTTTCTCGAATTATTGTAACTTAACCGATCCTCAAGAACCAGATGGAAATTACATCAAAAGTTACAATTTTTGAAAATAAATACCTCGGTTTATTGTCGTCAAACGGGAGGCAAACTCGTTGTGTTTTCATTTATCATTTATTTCACGACCAGTATAAAACTTCCCCAAATAAAAGTATAAGAACTGGAAGACCGCACTTAGAGTTAAATATTGTTATTTACCCAATATTATTTTATTTTTAAATTTTAAATCTCCAAAACATGAATATTTTCGTCGTTTGAAACATTTCTGTAATTGAAAATCTATGTCTACAAAAACCGATTGCGAAAATAAAGGTCGGGTAAGGACTTTTAACCCAAATAAGGGTGGGAGATTGTATATATATATATATATATATACCCTTCCTCCTATATGTATATAAACACTCGTGTTTAAAAAACAAGCAACAAACCCTAAAAGGAAAGGTACGAGTGAAAACGGGGAATTAAAACATACAATCTACATATGAAGTAGTGGTTGCATCCCCGAATGCAAATAGGCAGCCAAAATCAGTATGAGACGCAATCCCGCAATCACACCACAACGCCTTGGACGTGCCGATCAGTTTGCAAGCAGTAATAGTTCAGTGTAAAGCGGAAAGCATGAGCCGAAGACAACATTTGCACGATGAACTGCGTGGAGGAATGTCGGGATGTTGCAAGCTGGTGCAAGACAATTTGCTGCCCGACTGAATGTGCATCGTAATGTTATCAACAGGCTGTGAAATATTTACGAAAGGATTCAAAACCCCTGTAGAAGACGTTCTAGAGTAGATCTTGAAACCAGAGGACTGCTACAACAACTGCAGTTCACCGCTTCCTGTTGCTATGTGCAAGACGCCATAGATCATTAACAGCATGACAGCTGGCGTCGCAACTCTTTGCAACTTACAGGATGGCCTATATCCCGCCAACGGGGTCGCGTCGACAGCATGAAGGTGAACTGTACGCACAACAACCTGCGGTTTGTGTTCTGTTGTCCAAATCGTATGTCAGACCGCGGTTGATTACCGAAAGGAATTGATATGGAGAGAGCCAGAAACCCGCTATCGCTATCCAAACACCGTCGAAAGACAGCATTACAGAGGAGAAGGTTTACTTAAATAGACTCAGAAAGCAACAAACGGCCGGGCCGACTTCTGCGTGATTCCTGGTGATTCCGTCACATCCATTCGATATCGAGACGAAATTCTACACACTTTTCTTCGCCCTTTTATCACTGCATTGGGTAGCAACGCCGTATTTATGGATGATAACGCCCACCCGCATGAAACTCGAGTGGTGTGGAATTTATCTGGACAGTGAAACCATTCCACATCTGCCGTGGTCTGGTAGATCATCAGATCTGAATCGCATAGAGCATGTGTGGGGCATGTTGGAAAGACGGCTATCAGCTCTCAGTGTACCGCCAGGCACCCTCAACGAGCTCCGACATGCATTACTACAGGATTTTCCGCTACTGCCACAACAAGCGGTCAGCGACACTACTGCCTGCTAGCCTCGCCTTTATCAAACAGGAATTTCAGCTAGAGGTTATCAAACCCGTTATTAGCGCGATGTGTCCATTGCACATTCTTGCAATCCATTTGGTTTTTCGCGATGTGATTTTCGGAACACATATATTTTTGCATGTCTTTGCTTTATGGTTTACTGTGTGGTCTAGATATGCCACAACAACCCCTTCGATCAGTATCACGCATATCCATTAAATAGTTTTTGTTTTATTCCGTGTTTTGAATTTGTTGCTTACTTTCTGAAGAGGGACTGTATATATACACTTTTGCTTCCGCCGATTGCAATACAAAAGAGTGGTGCATAACCAGATGTTCTAGCAGTCCCATATACAAAATTTCAACATTCTGCGGCTAATCGTTTTTGAGTTATGCGACATACATATGTACGTATTAAAAGACCCTAGTATGATTTCGGCAGCTTTCGGAGGCGGGTCTTTCTGACAACGCGTCAGCGTTTCGAGGTGAGGATCCCTTCTGCTGATGGATAATTATGTCCTCTGATACTGAGAAGAGTTTGTTGGCTTTGAAGGCGAAGAAAAATTTATATTTCCTTAAAAAAGCCCAATCAAAATATGCAAGGAACTCCGTCCATATGCCCATTAATGGATAGTCCATTACTGTTGCCACTCACTGCAGAAATCTTAATCTTCAAGACTGGGTTTTTCATTATCTGGCAACCTCCGCTCCTCGATATGGTCATTAATTTGCTTCACGCTCCGTTGCTGGGAAATGATCTTATTTTCCATGCTCTGCGGCGTCGTGCGGTTCCTTCATATGTGGTCTTGAACTCCGCAGTTCCAGCCCTTTGGTTTCTTGTCACTCCTTCTCCATCTCATGGCAATTCATTGTCTGTTTATATCGTCCGTCTTATTTTCCGTGCTATAGGTGTTCTGCAGGTCCTTCGCATGTGGCTTCAACATCGCAGTTCCGGCACTTTAGAATTGGTTTCACCTCACTAATATTCTGTCTCAAGGCGTAGGTCCTCTAGTTAAATCTTCTATTTTATTTTTCGTGCAAAGGTGTATTCTGCAGTTCTTTCGTATGTGCCCTTCAATACCACATTTCCAACTCAGAGCCAGTTTGTTTTTACTCTTACTCCGCATCAAAGCATTGTACCTTCCTGGATAAATCATCTAAGCGGGCCATCAATTGATTCACTGGCTCGTGGACTTGCACAGTTATGACTGAGTGTCGGTCTCTAGGAGCTGCTTGCTGCGCTGCCTCGAATTTCATAGCGCACTCTAAAGCGCTTTTTAAATCTTTAACATCTGCCATTCGTACAGCTTTCCCTATTTCAGGATCCCGGATGCCGTCGATAAAGTATTGCAGGAACAGGATTTCGCTTGTTTCTGTCGGGCACAACGAAAAGGCGAGGTGAGACAGCCTTTCAACATCCATGGCGAGCTCCTGGAGTGTTTTCGTAGGCTTCTGTTGACGGGATTTTAATTGAAGCCTGCTGTAGTCTTTTAAATACTTCTCCCCTATAAACTTGCCAAGAGGTATTTCCATCATATGCGGATAGCTTAAGAGAGGGGCGAGCAGGCACGGCTAGAAATTTAAAACCATCCGAATTGTTTCCTGCCGTCGTTACGAATTTCCTTAAATTATCAACTTCTTTGACGACCGCAGTAAACCTGTCATCAATTTGTTGTTCCACGACAGAAACTCTGTTCTATTTGTTCTTTTATAGAAGACATGTTCTCTGATATTTGTTCTTTTACCGAAGAAACTCTTTCTTCAATGTGTCCAACTTTAGTTTCAATAGCGTCTATTCTGCCTTCCATA
This sequence comes from Stegodyphus mimosarum, assembly GCA_000611955.2. Taxonomy (NCBI): domain Eukaryota; kingdom Metazoa; phylum Arthropoda; class Arachnida; order Araneae; family Eresidae; genus Stegodyphus; species Stegodyphus mimosarum. The sequence continues at coordinate 229,868 of KK112597.1, forward strand.
GCTTCGAATTTGTTTTCTATTACGTAGGTAATTTCTCTTTTCATTTCCTCCTGACCTACTTAAATCTTTTCTTGAACAGCCTTCGTTTCATCTTTAGCAGATTCCTGAATAGAATTCATTTCATCAATAACAGATGCTTGAGTAGCTTCCATCCTTTCTTTATCTGCTTTCATCTCTTCTTGGCCTGGTTATTCTTTTCACAAGAAATAAAACAAAATGCTGAAACATTTCCTCAGAGATTTAGAACTGCTAAAACGTTAGACAGAATTCAGTTCAAAATACAGAGAAACTAATTCGATCTCAGAGCGAATTCGCTACAGTGAATAACAGCACTAAGTAAACAATAATAATTCGTCTAAAACTGAGCTCAGATGTTTAATTCGGCTTTTATAAGCTTTTTAGTCATCACGAGAATATTCTCGTAAAATCTATTTTCTCGATTTTTCTGGATAGCAAAACTACAATTACGAGCTATCTATTTACTAAATATTAAATGCACGCGCTCTTGTATTTTTACTTTTCCGGCGTAGCTTTCTTTTCAAATATGTCTCGTGCTGCATTGCACTGGGAAATAAAACAATTTTAATTACAATTCTAAATAAACAGCTAAATAAATACAAAATCCGTAACATACATGCGTATCTCGCAAACTCAAAAAAGAGTAACCTCAGAATGTTGAAATTTTGTACATAGGACTGCTATAACATGTAGCTATGCAACTTTGGTTGCAATCGGCCGCACCAGAAGTATCTATATACGTACCCACTCTGTTACTCGGCTCTGTGAGCTCTTTATTTTTTTTTCTTATATGCTCGTAAATTGAGCAATTTTTGCTTTAAAAACGATTGAATTATGTTGTTCTTATCTTTCGTTTAAGGTTTTTATGCCTTTAGTTAATCTGCATGCAACAGTTGTAGAACTACCAACAATTTAAGTTGTTTAAGTGGGGCTAAGCCTAATTTTTTATCATAGCTGCCATATTTCTTTACATTTGAAACTTAGCCTAATAGTGATATATGTCACCGTCTGCACTTTGTGTCTTTTTCCCGGGTGGGACCAAAAGTAAACTTTCAGTTTTGTGCACCGAAAAATCTGCCTTCTTACCCGCTATCCGAATTGCTTGTTTTTGCATAAAACCTATAATTTTAATAATAAAAATTGGTTTTTTAATTGTGTTAACTGTGTTTGGCATTTCATTTTTTTTCCATATTTTTTAAATTTTTGATAAATGTATTTTGAGGTTTTATGTACTTCTGCCTTGCCGCGAAGTCACATCTGAGTTAATTGAATGAGAACTATAGCTTTAATGAAATTTAGCGAAATGAGTTTATAATTAAATGCAGCAAAAAATGCATATAATTTAATATTCCGTGCAAGGAAGTCATGTGGTGTACACATCAGTTTTTTTTTAACTTATCGTCTGAAATTATTCTAATTTAAATAAGCGATTCTTCGAAGCAAGCTGAATATGACGTCAAAAATTGCAAATATTGAAATTAAACATCACGCTCAATGTTTAACATACGGAAGGCAAACTTCTTGTGCTTCTAGGTTTTCCTAACGAGTGTAAAAGTTTCACAAATATAAGCAAAGGAACCGGGAGACAGCATTAAAATTTAGATTTCGTTATTTGTCAAATTAATTTCTTTTTAATTTTACATTTCCAAAACATGCACATTTTCACTATTTAGAACATTTCTGTTATTGGAAGTATATACCTAAGATCAACGATTGCGAAAATAATAGTCGGCCGAGAGGGATTGGCATACATATACACACATACATATATAT
>KK112597.1:231674-291481 GCA_000611955.2 Stegodyphus mimosarum
ATATATATACTGCATACATACGTACGTTTGGTACCACCGATTAAATAAAAAAAAGGAGGCGCACAAATAAATGTTAACGCAGTCCGATACACGTAATTTCAATGATTCACGGCTGATCGTTTTTGAATTATGCGAACTACAAACGTCCGTACGTACCTGCGTACAGACATTACGAAAAAATCAATTTTGAGTCCATTTTACGATTCGTTTTGGAATAAAGATTTCTTCATTCTATCCGTATGTACAACATCATGCAAAACAAATAGTCAAAAGTGAATCGGGAACGGTCAATATGGATATTTTCGTTGAAATCTAATAACCGATATTTTTCGCGATTGCAGTATTTCTTTACTTAGTACAAGGAAGCAAAAAAGAAAAGAGATCGCGCCTGATCTTCAAAATAATATTTGTCTAAAATATATATACATATTTTCCTATAGATCACGTTTTTCATATTGTTGCGATAGAGAGAAAGAAGTTCTAAATTAGCTATATTATAATCGTTCTGCAAAAGTCATATTGTATGAAATAATATAGAAATGACGCACTCCAGAAGAAGTTATTTCTATTTTTAATATAAAGAGGGAACTACCCAGTTTAAAATTAGGAATTAAAGGGCTATTGTTAAGTTAAGTTACAATTTCGTTAAGTATATATATATATATATATACTAGTCACCAGCTGTGCAATGGCTTTTTTCAGAATGTCAGACAGGCAGTGAATTTCCTGTAGTTTTCGTTCAAGGTGAATGGTACAAAATTTACGAAGATCTAAAAAGGAATAGTGTAGAGCTAACATGGCGGCATGTTACGATTTTATTAAGAACTGGTACTTGTTTAGTTAGAAAAATATAAATTGTTGGAACTTTGTTATGAATAATCATGAACAAAAAAATCGTCATAACCGTACACACGCACACACAAGCATAGAGACATCATTATAAATTATGTAAATGCGTGTTCTGGGGACATTTATTTGTTCGCATGTAAAAAATTCATACGATTGCTTCGAAATAATTCTCTAGGAGTAGCCATATGTAATTTTAAAAATTTAAAACAAAATAATATCATAATATTACAACACAGCAGAAAATATTTTATTTCTGATACACAAGGTAGATATGAATTAATAAATTAATAACATTTGTACGTTTTTATAGTCATCGAGAGACATTAATTTTTTTTTATGAAAACAAAGGCTGATTATTTTGTGTTTCATATTTTTAACATCAGCTTTTACAAAACAGCTCTCTGAAAAAGAAGCATATAAATAACATTTACAGAAGCAAAGTAAACTTATACATATATTCCTACATACAAATCAAAATAAGCGAGGAATTAAAAAGCAGGAATTGAAACAAATTCGTTTCTGTGACTCTCAGTTTATAGTTCATTTACAGATCTAATGCTTCTCCAAATTTTTCACTGCCACAGGTGGAACTAATGCAAAACCACTATTGATTGACTTGGATGAAGGCAGAGGCTTCTGGTCGTTCAATATAGCTGCTTCAGTAAGAGATTTCGAAGTTGAAGGAATTGTTGAAGAATTAGACATAACGGAAGACTGTACTGTATTCTCGAATTCCGTTCCATTTCTCATCGGTAAAGCAACGTTTTGGCTTAGAGGCAAATTTGGATTTTCAAGAATGAGCCGTAAAGGTGGATTAAACTCGCTTCTTACTCGGTCTAGTGGTAAAGTAAAATCTGATTCCAAATCGCCATTGGCGGAGGAACTATTATTTTGATAACAACAATCGGGAGCACAAGTACCAGAACCAAGGCTGCTTAAGAAGTATTCTGGCAACTGATGTACATCTTTATCTTGACCTAAAGAGAAGTTAATATTATTACCAAACTTCGTATTTTCCTGAGAAGCGTTGGAATTTGCACATCTTCTCAAGAAAGCGGACATGGATTCTAAACTTTCATCCTCCACTAGCGTATCCAGATCGTGCTGACCAGGTAAGGAAGACGAAGGTGCAAGCTCGTTTTCATGTGCGGTCTCATCTTTTCCATTTTCATTTGAGCACATATTTGATACCCCGTAATTCCTCATATTCTCACTATCCTGCGGTTGATCATGAGATCTGCTATCGCTGCTATCTACGCTAGAACTGCTCTTTAGACATTTATCAAGGCCGTTTACATGGATCTCGGAAGGGTCCTTAGAAGCATAAGTCCTACTGCCGGATGTTCCAACAGGCCTATCCACTGGAGCACTTGTTCTTCTAGTGAGAAGGCTTTTAAAAAATGTATGCAAAACTGTATCGCCTTCCACTGTTGTTAGTTTGGTTTCTGATTTCTTTTGAGATGTTCGAACATTTGGTGATCGAGATACTCGGCGAGTAGCATTCCTTTGTACTCCAGAAGCTGCTTGGTTTTCTTTAGCAGATTCAGAGGCCTCGTCGGTAGCCTGCCGCAGCAACGCGCCTTGTAAAGCTAGAAGGAAGTCCTGATCGCTATCAGCTTCGATTTCCGGAAGCCATTGATTTGCAGAAAGACGACATGGTTTAATAATGACGTCTTCAAAGTGTGCAGAAAATGCGTCTATTGTCGTCATGGATTCTGCTAAAAATCGTATTTTGTTTGCACTGTCCCATCCAGCAGGTACAAAAACGGAATCTTTTTCTAAAAATATAGCAGGAATCCTAAACGGGAAAGAATACACTTTGTGCAAAATGTACTTTAGTAACAAATCGCAATTTTTATCTTCTTTCACAGACACGTAACATAGAGCAGCACCATAAGATAGACAGAACTGTCGAAGAGTATATTGTATGAAATCAAAATGCTCGTCTTCATAACCAAAGTCTGTTTGTAATGTTGTCATATGTTCAGTCTGCGTTATGATAACTATAATTTCTACTCCTAAATTATTTTCTATTTCTTTCGGTTCTCCTATTTCTTGTCCGGTGAGTGAACCATAAATACTCAAACCGGGTTCGATGTATTCTCGATACCGGTTGAGTACGTTTGATTTTCGCTCTTCCAAGGCTGAAGAAGGCATGTCTAAATTTTTAATATGCTCATCTAAAATTTGAGCCCATGTAGTTATGGATTTTAAAATGTCCCAAGGCTTAGCCATACTCGCTGTCAGCAAAACTGTCGTATCGGATATCGTGGTCTGATCTAAAACGTATTTTAATAAGCTTTGCAGCCTTGGGTCTTCATCTAGAACCCAAACACCTAGCTTTGTTTGATTTTCACAATATTCATCTCTGACGTTCAGAAAATGGTATTCAAGTCCATTACCTTTTCGAAGTTTGTCTGAAGTACCTTGTAGCTTACTAACAAGAAGAGTTTTCTCTCCATCACCGTCTCCCAGGACAAGCAACAGCTTCGAATGTGGCAATTTGTTTGTGGAATTTTGAAGGCACTTTGCCATCATTTCCAGCCATACATGATCCTCAGTTTCAGCATCCTCCGAATCTCCTTTTTGAGAAGACGCTGTTATACCTCTTGCTGCCATTACAGAACGGACTCCTGAAATAAGATAAAATAGATCGTTTTACATCCATTAAATTTCTCTTTCAACAAAATAGAATTGTTCTATAATGGCTTGTTTTCATCTAATTTACTAAAATGATTAGTATGATTTTAAACATTTCATTAGCCTGCACCTGAACACATGATTGCTGAAATTATCGAGTATCAAGAGATATAAGTTGTTTAAATATTTAAAGGAATTTTTTATACAATCAAAGATTTCTTGTACTTCCAATGATATGCCACAATTATGTACAGTAAAAACATAAATTTCGGAATTTCATAATAATCTTCACATCTTTAATTGTTCAATTATTATGTTACAACAAATATTCCACATATTTGTCTCATTTTTTAAGCAATTATAAGATCTGAAAGAATATAGCAACTGGAATCGTATTTTGAAAACCAACAATGAAACAAAATTGCTCTGTTTAAATATTTTTGAAGAGGTATTGATACTCATTATCGCAAATTAAAATTGTTCTTTTAAAAAAATATAATACTGTTTAACAGTCACAGAATATTTTATAGTACTTTAAAATGTTTAAAACTTCACAATTTATTTCACAACAAGTAAGTAACAAAAAATAATTTTGGCCTGAAATGTGTGCTCTTTCGAAAGGATGTTCAGTTAATATTTGTAATACATTAATAATTGTAGTAACTGTTCACTTAATAATTGTGATACATTTAGTTCCACTGATAACTAGACAATTCCAGAACTATTAATGCATTTTACATTATAGTTTTTTTACTATGGTTTTGTTTATTTTTTGTAACATTTTCATAATATGAATGACAATACATAAAATTTTAGATACTTTAATTTAGATCAAATCTATTATCATTGGATTTATTCATGTCTTATTTACTGTTTCTCCCCACTGACATCTTTCAATTCACAGACATCCTCACATGCTTCATATCCATGTTTATTTTACTACGGACCTATTTAAGTATGTTTCCAGCAATACGAAACCTCATTAAGTTTAATCCCATTAGTTTATGTTCGTGGGACTTCATATTTCCCATTCTTTCACACCATTTTGATATAAATCCAAGTTTATAGTATTGCTTAAAACGAGCATCCGTTTCTTCAGTTTCTACATTTGTAGAGACATTAGGTTATTTCGGAAGCAGGAGTGATGAAAAATGAGCAACGCCTTCGCCGGGAATCGAACCATGGACTTCTCGGTTACGTGTCGGGCGTGCTGACCACTACACCACGAAGGCATTCGAAGAAGGCGGGAGAAATACCTTATATACTCCCCTTTTAAAGGACGACTGGGAATTAGGGGCCCCAATCGCCAAATCGTGGTGGTGGAGAATCATCATCCACCACCTTTTAGTTCGGGCGCCAGTGTAGAGACATTAGGTTATTTCGGAAACAGGAAGGATAAAAAATGAGCAACGCCCTTCGCCCGGAATCGAACCACGGACCTCTCGGTTACGCGTCGAGCTTACTGACCACTACACCATGAAAGCATGCGAAAACGGCGGGATAAATACCTTATACATTCACTTCAAATTTTTTTTCAATAAAAACAGAAACTTTAAAATCGAAGGGCAGAAAGAAACTTAAGTCAAAGATACGCGCTATAAATCCGTAGTAGTCATAAATGCAAATCAGATGAATATATGTTTATACAAAATTTAAAGAAAATTATTTAAGATAATTAAATTTAAAAAATTAAAAACCTGCTCTGAGGCAACTGGAAAGAAAATACGTATGTAACATTAAAAAATTTAACTTAAAATACCACAAAAAAATTGGAGAAAACTATTAGTTAAAATTTTGAAATAAAGGATTTAAAAGGATTAAAAAAAATATCAAAGCAACAACTTGGAGTACGAAACAAGCATAGTTATAGGAAATATTGATAGAAAGAAAACTCGAAAAACCGAAACTGCACAAAAGGCAAAATCGCCTAAGCATAAAAAAACCGTAAAAAGCAAACACTGAACTAAACAAAAAATCAATCAAGAAAAGGTGCCAAAGACAAGCAGAAATGCTGAAAACCAAAGTACAGAATTACGATGTGTACATCTTATGACTTCTTTGCACGCTTATTAATCTGTACATATTTTTGCTTCACTATTGCATTTATTTCATTTAAACGTATTTCCTCAAATTATTCTGACTTAACTAACAGAAACCTCGAGGCAAGTTGGAAACAACATAAAAAATTCGAAATTTTGAAACTACATATCCCAGCTAATTTCATCGTAGAGGATTTAAACTTCTTGTATTTTTATTTTTTCGTGATGAGTATAAAATATAAATATAGGAATAGGACGACCGTATTAAAAAAGTAGAATTCATTTTTTTTATTTGATATTCCTAAGACATGAGTAGTTTCGTCATTTAAAGTATATTTGTAATTAGAAGTGTATGACTACGACACATGTTTACGATACTAAAGGTCGGGTAAAAAGGTATAAATGTATGTATATATGCATACTTTCGTTCGTACTGACGGTTGCAATAAGAAGTAGAGTTGCACAACTAGTTACAGCGGTCTCATATAAAAATTTCAACATTCTATGGCTACTCGTTTTTGGGTTATGGGAGATATATACGCAGGTAGAGACGTCACGAAAAAATCCATTTGGAGTTCATTTTATAATCCGTTTTTGAACAAAGAAACCTTTATTCTCTCCTTACGTACAGATGCTCTCTCATATTTACGAACTTAATTTATGTAATGCATCAATGATCTTTTACTGTTTAGAGGCCTTTACAGCATTCACTTTCGCGTTCGTACCTCAAAGCTACATCATTCTTTACGCCTACAATAACATAACATGTAAAGTAGGTCAAGATCAAACCACCATAACAGTTACCAAGCGCTGTTCTGAGAAAGGATATGCTTTCCTGCCATTTGAAGAGGACGCGTAAGAAGGAAATCATTTATTTGTGCGCGTTTTCATTCGCCGTTCTTTCCCAATTCACTCCTAAGACATGCACTGAACATATATAACGTAAAAGTTCATTGTTTACTATTATGTTCCTATGCAATCAGTTTATCTTCCTGACATATAATGCTATTCAAAAACTGCGCATGTTGAATACCCTTACTTAAAATTATTTATTTACTTTGCATCTATTTCTATCCCTGAGTATACTGTTGCGTTTATACGGGTTCGCGGATTTGAGAGTATCCGATGAAAACACGATGCAGAACAATAAAAAGCACAATTTATTTACAAGAATCACTATTTACAGCACAGTTCCAAAATTACGTTTAAAAGCGCCGAAAATGTACAATAAATACGCTGAAACAATCAGCAACACAGCTTCAGGCTGTAACTGTACAGGTAGCTTCACGGCAACACTAAACTTCTAATAAACACCGTGGAACAATCACCAATACACTGCCAAGCTATACTGTAAAGATAGCTTCACGGCAAAGCACTATCTCGATTGCTTTCCGTTCACAAAACTCTCGCGTAGCTTAGCACTCACAGTAAGCACAACGCTCACACTACTTCACAATCTCTTCGCAACTAACTACTCGTAACAACTAACTCAGAAACGCAAGGGTTTATATAGTTTTCTTTAAGTTCCACACGTTTCGAGAAATATCTCGACAGGAAGTTATTCTAGAAGCTTCCCGATTGGACCATGGGATATCGCCGATTTGGTCGCCAAATGGGCGATAAAGTCGCCAATCTGGAAACCCTGCCATACACTATTTTATGGCAACCCTAGTGCTATGCCGGAAAGCTTACATACAGGCGCAACCGCCGAATTTTTCGTAACAATACTTTAAATAAAAGCCAAGTTATTTGTTAAATTTAGAGGAACTGGTTCTCTAACGCGAAAAAAATATGAGAATACTTTTGAAAATTTTTAGAATCCGGTTCTAAACATTAGGTAGAAACATACGCGAGAAAATAACATAATATATGTGCAATTTCTCAATTTTGCTTCTGTGCTATTAAATCCAGCTATAACAGAGGTTTAAAAAAGCTGAAATTCGTTGATAATGAACTGTCCCTCGAAGAAGAAACATTTCTACATGAATTGACAAAAACTATGCAACTCTGAAACTAATGCGAGGTGCATTCCTTGAGATTAAAATATATGTGTCACGACTTGTTTCACTTGTCTGACAATAACATCAAACCAAGGCCACGAAATCGATCGTGGTAAGCAATGCAAAATTGCGCCTGTCGTTGGCAAGAGCCTTGAGCACCATACAGGTGAAAGTACGAATTCGCTCAGTTCCGCCACCCCCCGGCAATTTTTGATGCAGAGCACCCCCGGGGGCCGGTCCGAGGGTCTCCCTTCCCTCTTCCTCTACCACCAACCTCTCGAGAGGTCTTTCGGCTCGCCATTTATTTAGGGTGGCCCCATGCCCCACAGATACTGTACATTTATAAACATCCCTGTCGTGTCCGGGACTCAAACCCGTGTCCTTCGGTACCACATTAGGCTTCCCTGACCACTATACCGTACGGGTGGCATTAAAATACATTTTAGCACTATACGAATGCAGCGCTTTGGTTTCTGATAAATTAACTGATAAGACTAACTCAACTTTAAAAGCATGACTGAACAATAAATAAATAGACAATGTCAGGAATTAGATTCAAATATGCATTAATTTAGTGTTAAAGTATTTCCTGGTGTATTTTTCTCCCTTGGTTTAAAAAATATTCTCGTCATTTTTCCTTTCCTCAGTACCTTCAGAGAATGAGCTCCCCTAAATATCAAAATGGATTGGATAACGTAATGATTATTTACGTGTTATTTATAAAGCCAAACCCTTGGGCAAACAACTCGCGAAGGTCACGCTGAGTGTTTCCCTTCTAATGTTTAGAATTTGTGCCAGGCTAATACAAAATCTGTCACTGCGAAGCAAACATGAACTGGCATTCAGTCCAGGACTTCGCCAACTTGTTTGCACATGTACCTTTTCTAACTATTTATGGATGATTTGAGGCCTCAGCAGTAGCAGAGAAAACAATAAGAAAGAATGAAGTTGACGTTACAGGAAAATAGAAATAAAAATATCATATTAGTTATAGTAATGCTAATATTACTACGAGTTCTTATTGCAATGTAGGTTTTAGGTTTTTCTGTTAAAGAAAAAATAGTGTCACAGTTTATCCATGACCAATTTTCATTTGTTATGTTGTTACCCTAACTGTGTCATTCGAAACCTAAACGATTCGCATAATTCTGCTCTGTTTCCAGACAATAAAATTAGCAAAAAAAATCTGATGTAGACATCAAAAGACTTCTTTGCAGTCTATTAAATTATATGTATTTTTTGCGTCCTTCATTTATTTTATTTCCTAGAGTTATTTTAACTTAATTAACTGATCCCTCAAGGCAAATTGAAAACGACATCAAAACGAAATTAAATATTCCGATCTATTTTTGTCATACGGAAGTCAAACTTGTATTTTTTGTTTTCAAAACAACTATAAAACGCTCCCAAATATAAGTGTAAAACCCGGAAGAATGGGGAAAAGAAGGATTACGGGAAATACGGGAAAAAGAAGCAAGGGGTACAAACACCATTTAGCATATTCACTGATGGCTCAAAAATCAACGAAGAGACAGGCTGCGGGTTTATCACTCAATATCATGATAAAGTCTTAGAAACATGGAAACGTTATAAGGTAGTTCATCCGCCTTCTTCGCAGGCCTTCGTAGTGTAGTGGTCAGGATACTCGACGCGTAAACGAAAGGTCCGTGGTTCGATTCCTGGCGAAAACGTTGCTTATTTTTGATGTTTTCTGCTTCGAAATAACGTAATGTCTATACATTGGCGCCCGAACTAAAAAGGGTGGTGGATGATGATTCTCCACAACCGGGATTTGACGATTGGGTCCAAAATCTTAGTCGCCCTTTAAAAGTGGGAGTATATAAGGTATTTCTCCTGCCTTCTTCGCATGCCTTTGTGGTCTAGTGGTCAGCACGCTGGAAGCGTAACCGAAATGTCTGTGGTTCAATTCCCGGCGACGGCGTTGCTCATTTTTCATATCTTCTGCTTCCAAATAAATCCTAATGAATCTACAAGTGGCACCTGAACTAAAACGTGGAGGATTGTTATATTAGTGCCTTTCACAGCACCAATGTTACATTAGTGCCTTTGAAAAACTCCAAATAGAAACTAGAGCTATTAGTGATTAGTACATTACAGCAATCAGTTAAAGTGCGTTGTGTTTAATGATTTAAATACCCAAACAACCCAATGAATACTTGTGTTGGTGTCATGCATAGTTTCCAGTAGATAAAATTAAACATCATACGAAATTTATAAATGAAACACACTTTTATTTTACTATTAAAATTAATTTAAACAGCAAAAGAAAAAATTAATTTTGATTGTAAACCATGAGCTAAAAGAATAAACATGAATTTATAACTTTCTAACTTAATTTTTAAAGGAATTATTTAATTGAATTAAATTCAATGATTCATCAAATTCACTAAGAAGGTCATTTAGCTTGAATCCAAACCGATGGCAGAATAGAACGCAGGAATGATCTGTTCGGCATGGCAAAGCGGATGCATACAGGACAGCAGATGAGACTTCGAAAATTCCTAAAGATGGCTGATGGCCTCCTCCAGAAAAGCGGATGCATACAGAACAGCAGGCGAGAAGTAGAAAATTCCTAAAGATGGCTGATGGCCTCTTCCAGCAAAGCGGATGCATATAGGACAGCAGACAAGATGTAGAGAATTCCTGAAGATGGCTGATAGCCGCCTCCAGCAATGTACACAACTCCACGAACATGGGTGAGCCAGAAGGTGAACCAGGCTATATCGGAGATGAAACTTCCATCGAGGTTCTAGTAAACTACGCCGAGGGGATTACATCTTGAGATAACCTAAAGGTGGCCCCTCACAGCTATTCCGAAGCACATCATTCTCAGGAGGGCAGGAGATCGCACGAGCATTCAAAGAGTAAGCATAAATTTGCCCGTCGTCCTCAGTCTGCACCCCGCTACACCGGGAATCACGTGAGTAGAGGAGAGTCGAAGAAGGGGTTGAAAAGAGCGAAAAAACTTGCGCACCGGCTTTTTGTTACAAGCCCTTACCAACGACGCCAAAACTCACTCAAAAGGGTGACAATTCCTGATAAAAAGCCCGGAAGAAAACAGTATAAAAATTCGTACTTTTCAAAGCGTTAATTCAACACCTTTGTCTAACCTCAACCTAATGTCTCTACACTGGCGCCCGAACTAAAAAGGGTGTTAGGTTGGTGGATGATGATTCTCCACCATCGGGATTTGGCGATTAGGTCCCCCAAACCCCAGTCGCCCTTTAAAGGGTGGAGTATACAAGGTATTTCTCCCGTTTCCTTCGCATGCCTTCGTGGTGTAATGTCAGCACACTCGACGAGTAACCGAGAGGTCCGTGGTTCGGTTCTCGGCGAAGGCGTTCTCATTTTTCAATATTTCTGCTTCAAAAATACCTAATGTCTCTACAAGGTTACCTTGGAATACACAAATCTGTATTCCAGGCAGAAGCACTATTCTTGCGCCAGGCTATAACAACAGCTATGGATTCTGTTGATCAAGAAGTTTGCATTTTCTCAGATAGGCAGTCAGCAATTTTCGCTCTTCTTGATCCGTTCCATCCATCGCCAATAATAGCAGATATACAACGTCTGCTCAAAGAAAATGCGCATAACTGCAATATCCAGATTTTATGGATTAAAGCGCACGCGGGCCGCAAGGGCAATGAGGATGCAGACGATGACGCAAAGGAAGCTGCGAAGAATATCGGTACACAGGATGCCCAGATAATGCTTCCTAAATCATATGAAGCAAGTCTGACGTATTAAAGCTCAGAAACAATGGCAAGAGGAATGGGATTTTATATCGCAAGAGCCTTAGAACACATGACTTTGCCCACAGAGTTTCCCAAGATCGACTCATCTCAGCCCCTTTTCTTTCCCGCTTCATCATAGGCCACGGATCATTTCCGCAATATTTCTGTTGAAGGGGAATAGCAACAACTGACCGTTGTGTCTGTAATGAAGTAGGTACTCCTGATCATTATGTTACGTCTTGCCCTCTCACGGAATCATAGCACATGAAGCTTCCTGATACTGGCATTTCGTATAAACGCTTATTCATTAAGAAGCCGGCCCAACTCACGAAGCTCAGAAGCATTATGAACAAACTTGAAGCACTAGGACTGGATTTATGTAGTCCACATTAATAGTGCACTGACTTCAATTCGCAGAGATTTAGAGCATTAATGTACATTGATCCATCTTGAATCAGTGCGCAAATTAACATTAGGCCGAAACACGCAAAACATATATGTAAATATGAGATAATATTATCCAAATGTAAATGGTTCAGTTATGTATGTTTGTAATGAGTACATTAATGCATGGGTGTAATAATGTAAGCACGTACATATTATAAATCGAATATTGTACAGCGTATTGGGAATAGTGTATTGTACAGCACATTATGTATAGGACTTCGTAAAATGCGTAAGTGCCCGTAGCACATAGAGCCATGTTTTGAGTCTCAGGGAGCATAGTGGCTAAGACTGTAGTACTGCAACTTAATGTATTCAAGAACACAGAATGTAATGTATGTATAGCAAGTACGATATATAATGTAGTGCATGTAGAGCAACATGATTAAGGATATTGAGCAAAGCAATTATAAATACATTCTGTATGAAATGTATTGTGCTTCATGTATAGAATGTTGTGGATTGCCAAACAAGACACCTGTACTTTATATGTTATATTCACAGCAATAAGTAAAGACTGCATGTTGTAGCATTCTGCATTTTTTTCCTCAACGTGTATTTTAAAGTTTGTTTAAGCTCTCTGTACTAAGAATTAAGTTTTATATAATCAAGAGTTATTACCAGTGCCCGTGCTACATAATCAAGAGTAATGTCCATTGTAATATGTAGCTGATACTCACAGTGTATCATGTGTATAAATGAGTTTTGTAAGGCGTTTTAAATATAGTGCAGTGTTCAGTGTGATATATATTATAAAAATTATAACGTATTGAACGTTTTATATAGCAATGTGTTAACGTGCAATGTGACCAGGAGAATGTTTAATTATAAAGTTATTTTTGGTATGTTTTCAGAATACAGCAAACTGTATGCGACAGTGAATTTTTAGCATAATATTATTTAATCAAAATTAATATGGGCTGCATTCTATATCTTATGAATACAGCATAAAGTGAACAACGTGTATTTCTGTGTGTAATTGCGTAATTTGTTAGTAATGTGTAATTTTGCTCTTTATTTAAGCCTCTTGTATCCAAAACTATGTTTTATATAACCAAGTTATGAACTATATAATAATGTTATGTCTTATATAGTTAATTACATTATTTAATGCCTATGTTGAATTGTCAAGAGTTTGAATACAATGATCAATTTCGGAGTGTAGCTCTAGATAGTTGCGGGATCCGGACGATACCCGATTAGTCTATGCAAGCCGCCTGGATGTCCGGACCTGCTCTCATTTGTTCCCTGTCATGTGATCTAAAACGGTATAAAAGGTAATTGCGTCGCAACTTCCATTTGGACATTAAACTAGAATGATACAGAGGTCGACCTGGGCCGACTCAATGTTATCTTTGTCAACGGTACCACCATGCACAGTCCACATGCAATCATACCCCCACCCCCCGCTGCAGCAAATGCGCAGGGGACTACGAAAGCCGTGACTAATCTAAGGAAACGGAGTCAAAATGTTGTAACTGCTTAGGAAAACATACAGGCAACTAGAGGGTTTGCGATATACATACTAAGCAAAAACCTGCAGCAGACGCTATTCCTAAAAAGAGGAGGATCGAATTGTCGTCAACAGATTATACACCCAAGGAGTGAAATTGGACATTTTTGCCTACCAAATTTTTTAAAGCCGGCATGCTAATAACTTTACTAACAAAATGAGAGAATTACAAGACTTTACGCACACACATAACATCGACATAGCCTTTATCACAGAAACACCCATTACCTGGCACACCCACTACATATACCAAATTACTGCAGCTACAGATGCGATAGAATTAGACATAGAGGAGGAGGAGTACCCATTTATGTAAAAAGCAGTTTCAACTCAAGCTTCCATCACGCTGACAATAGTAAAGGATTTGAGGAGGTTAGGGCCATTGTGGACATTCCAAACTGGGGCGGCGTGACAGAGTGCCTCTCCTCCTTTACTTAATCTACAAGACCAACAAATTATCTATCTACTTAGAAATCCTTTTTCTACATTATTAGGTAGCGACCTAAATGACAAGCACACAAGCTGGTGATGTCGTAAGAGAAACAAAATGGCGAAATTTTGTCCATTTTCCTTTTAAACAATCCATTTTACCTGCATCCACTTAATGACTTCACATTCTGCCCCACTAATATTAGAAAATACCCAGACATCCTAAGCCTCTTTCTCTCCTCTACAAGTTCCCCATCGTCACGGAGGTTATACATGATCTATCATCAGATCATGTACCACTCTTGGCGCACTTCGGAATCTACAAAATTGAGAAGGAACACAGCATTAAAGTTACGGATTGGCCAAAATTCCAAAACCTCGCAAACAAGCAATTCCCATGTACCGCCTCCCTGAAAACCACAGAGGATATTGAGAGGTATTCAAAATATTACTGATCACATAAATAACGCCTATGAAAATGCTACTGTGGAAATAATCACAAACGAAAATCATTTAAAACTTTAACATGATATCAAAAATATGATACGCAAACGCAACAGACAGAAACTTTACACGTATTCACGTGACCCAACAGTGAAGTCCGTAATGAACAGGCAGATCATAAAACTAATTGATGAACACCGCACCGCCATGTGTAATAACAAGACTGATAACCTTAATTTAGAGGATGGCGCATTTTGGAAATTTATCAACAATCAAAAAGCAAACAGAACTAAGAACGCGCCCCTGAGGAATAACATAGAACACTTATACACGGACGAGGAGAAAGCAAACGCTTTTGCTAAATATTTTACCGAACAATTCACATCCAACACAAATCCTTCTGATCCGAACTAATTAAAGATGTAAATGACACGATAGAAAGATGGCTCCTTCAACCAACCGCCAAGAAAAAACCCTGAATTCAATACTAAGCTCGCTGCTCGAGCAGCAATACGGTTTTTGAAAGGGGCTCTCCATATTCATACAGTTGTTTAGAATTGTGGAGTTCATAAGTGCTGTAATTCATAAACACCAAACGACGGCGTTCCTTATGCTAAACGTGGCCAAAGCTTCTAACCGGGTCTAGCATAACAGACTTATACATAAAATGATTCTTCTCAACGTCACCAGAGAGATGCTTATCCTTATTTTATTCTTTCATCATCAATAGGTCATTTACACTCATGTCCATAAATTAAGGATAATTCGGAGTCACGCGGAAATCCAACTCTAAAATAAATATATCACCTGTAAAATCACTACCCACATCTTCAAGAATCATATGCAAATTTAAGGAAGTAACCAGATGACACCGATGATACGTCACAATGACGAGAGTGTAAGAGAGGTAGAATTATCGGCCGTATGGGATGTGGACGTACCCAACTGGAAGTATCAGACGAACTTGGAATTGCCCAGAGTGTCATCTTCAGGCTTTGGCAACGCTTCCAAGATGATGGTAATGTGAGTAGACGTTACAGCACAAGTCGCCCGAACGAGGACTGGTATTTGGCAGTTACTATCAAAAGAAACAGGCGGAGCGCAGCCTCCTACCTGTCTCGTCAGCTATCTTCAGCCACTGGTACAACAATTTCAAGGCAGACCGTGTACAGACGCTTAGGGCAGATTGGTCTCGCCGGACTTTCATATGGAGAGCTCCAGGTACCCGTTACCACCAAGAAAACATCACTGAACGAAACCGTTACGGTGGTGCAGGAGTGCTCGTTTGGGGTGGAATTATTCTGGGTTCCAGAAATGACCTGCATGTTCAAATTGGAACCATGACAAGCCAAATCTATCGGGACGTCCTTCTGGAACAACATGTACGTTTGTTTCGGGGCGCCATG
The DNA here is from genome assembly GCA_000611955.2 of Stegodyphus mimosarum. Classification (NCBI taxonomy): domain Eukaryota; kingdom Metazoa; phylum Arthropoda; class Arachnida; order Araneae; family Eresidae; genus Stegodyphus; species Stegodyphus mimosarum. Next base: position 247,194 of record KK112597.1, read on the forward strand.
GGCGCACAATTCGTGTTTATGGATGACAACTCTCGTCCTCACCGTGCAAACATGGTAAGCGAATGCCTTCAATCGGAGGATATCACCCAGTATGGACTGGCCAGCATTCTCACCGGACTTGAAGCCAGTAGAGCACGTGTGGTGACATGCTCGGCCGACGAGTTGCAGCCCGCCAACCTCCTCCTACATGTCTACTGGAACATCGGAGAGCATTGCTTTTTGAGTGGTGTAATACCCCCAAGATCAGATCGATAATTTGATACTCAGCATGCCTAGGTGTTGTACGGACTGTATTGCATCGTCTGGGAGACATACAATGTATTAACAATCATACCAACCATGTAATATTGGATTTTTGAAAACAGTTTTTTTTTGTAATTTGCTCCAGGGAAAAAAATTGCTAATTTTTTAATAATATCAAACATATAGCATTTTTTTTTGCTCTTTACCTTTTGTTTAATAAATAAGGTTTACAAATAAGTCAAATTTGTTTTGCTTCTAACGCTTCCTTTGCCTGATTTTGCATTATCCTTAATTTATGGGCATGAGTGTAGTATCAGATGCGGTAATTACTACTCCTACGCAAACAAATCCAAGACGGTGTTGTTCAGGGTTCAAATTTAGATCCTCTCTTATATTTTATCTATGCAATGGATTTCCCATTATTTGATGATAATAGTAACTTTATCACAGCATGTTATGCTGATGATATAGCCATACTCTCGTGTTCTCTTAACCGCGAAAATGCCATCAAATGCATAGAGGCGGATGCATGAAATAGAACATCGGTGTCGGATTTGGCGGATTAGTATAAATACCTCTAAATCCCAGCTATTACTTTTAGGGCGCCACCGAAGGAAAAATGTAGATGTCGAGCTGACCTTATTCAAAGAAACGATTCCAAAAGTCAGCAAAGCAAACTATTTAGGTGTCCGCTATAATTCCACCCTCACTTGGAATCCACATATTTCCACAGCCATCGGAAAAGCAACAGGGGTTACCCGAAAGCTTAATTAAATTATTAATCCATCATCTACATTAGACGTAACAGCAAAAAAGAGAATTTATACAAGTATTCTCCTACATATTCTGACATACGCTTCACCGGCCTGGTGTACAGCGTACAAAACTTACTTTCTCAAATTACAGTACAAACAATTCAAAATAACTTTTTTACGAAAGATCACAGGTGCACCTTGGTTTATTCGTTACGAAGATTTGCATAAAGACCTCAAAACTTAAATGTGGATATAAAATCTCACATCAGAAGGATAAATAATAACGTTTTCACTAAAGCATTCACTAAGAACACAGTATACTACGCAGAAAACTTTAGATACTAATTGATTGCCCTCTCATTTCCCCAATTTCGATCTTACCAAAACACTCATTTTCTCCAATCTCCCAACTCAGTTTAACACCAACACAGATCATGCAGGCATGAGCCCTATATGCTTCCTCGTGTAATTCACCCATTAGCGGCAAAATAAATAATGCTATACAAGCGTGGTATACCCATTTTTGGGCAAATGAGGTGCTGGTAAGAGCGCGATGAAATTCGCGATGACCACCAGCCTAAAAAACTAGTATCATACTACACTGGTGTGCAAAACGTAAGCAACAATGTAAAAATTTAGCAGATAGCCATGAAATTGCAGAAAAGGAGGTCTGGAGATGAGTACAATGAACACGTAAGTCAGTAGAAACGCCATGCGTATGCAAGTATCAGGAACGAAACGTCAGAGGCAACGTGAGCGTACACAAAACGCGTGATGTCGGCGCGCGCAGCTCGACAGTAGAATAAAAGGAAGGACGGAGACGCAATTCAACATATTCGCTGCAAGTGCCAGTGAGTCCGTTTGTGAAATATGGCTAGAAGAAATCACCTGGACGACTTCACGCGTGGAAGAATGATCGGAGAGCTGGAGGAGGGGCGTATTGTCACCAGTGTAGCTGCAGAGTTTGGAATCAACAAAAGTGTCGTTTCGCGCGCTTGGAAAGCGTCCCAAACCACAGGTACAGCTCTTAGAAAGGATAGTGGTGGCCGCCCGAGGACGACATTTGCAGGGGATGACTGATATATCATCCTGTAAGCGAAAAGAGGCCGACAGCAGTCAGCAAGTGCCATTGCTCAGCAACTCTGTACAGCAACGGGGTGACAACTGTCGCGGTTTACTGTGGCCAGACCCCTTCACAAAGGGGGCCTATTCGCCCGTCATTCTGAACGCTGCCTCCCGTTGAAAGTTGGCCACCGATGCCACCGTTTACAGTGGTGCAGACAGCACAAAACCTGGACAATTGATCAATGGAGTCGTGTCCTCTTTACGGGTGAGAGTCGGTTAAGTATCAGAAGCGATTCTCAACGCGTTTTGATTTGGCGAGAGGTCGAGACTCGGTTTTTTTCCCAGTAACATCAAGGAAAGGCACCGTAACGGTGGTCCTGGAGTTCTTGTCTGATGAGGCATTATGCTGAACGGGCGAATTGAGCTCCAGGTTTTCGACAGAGGGTCTGTAACCGGGCATCGCTATTGTGAGGAGGTACTCCTTCCCCATGTGCGTCTGTTCCGAGGTGCCATTGGCCCAGACTTAAGTTTTATGGATGACAATGCACGGCCAGATCGGACTCTTGCTGTTGAGGAGTTACTGAAAAGTGAAGATATCACTCGAATGGATTGGCCAGAGTACTCCCCAGATTTAAATCCCATCGAAATGTGTGGGATGATTTGGGGAAACGCATTGCAGCACGCTTACATCCTCCGGAGAACACCCAACAACTTAAAACAGATGCTGATTGAGGAATGGGCATTTACTACTGCAAAAAATGTTGCACCAGCTGGTTCTGAGTATGCGGAGACGGTGCGAAGCAACCATTGCAGTGAGGGGAGGGCATATCCCAAATTAAGAAACATTGTTCTTCCTCTTAGATAGACAATCATGAGTCACGATACTATGCGTTCAATAAAGCTTGTTTTTGTTTTATTCCATACCCTATGCATTGTATTCCTTTTCCAGCTCCGATGTTTTCGTCATCCTTTACGTACATAACACTGTCCTTCATTTCCGCATTTCATGGCACTCAGTCGATTTCTCGTGGAGTTATGGCAAAAGCCCTGCTGTTGCTTACGTTTTGCTCACCAATGTAAAATAGCATTCCCCTTCTCTTTTTTCTTCTGCTTCGGCTTTCCAATCTGCTCCATCGTCTTGCCGCTAGCCAGAGTTTACTTTTCCAATTTCGTCCATTGTTTAAGAAGATGTAAGCTGTACAAAATTGTGGGGTGCATAGCGCTCCCACAGAGATGATGCGCATTATCAGGGAATAAAGTGGAATGTGTGCACAAGTAGTTATGCCTGTTTTCGAGTGTCATCTTTCTAATTACGCAGTAAAGTCTCTTCACGTTATAATGCAGATAATCATCGTCAATCCGTTACGACTTACTTTCAAATGCATATGGTACTGAAAATTGCATTTAAAAGAAAAATTGCAGTTTCCTGTGCCTCATCATTGCAGTTTCCTACCGGAATGTAAATTTTAAATGACGTAGTATGCAAAATCTAAACGTGTTTCAGAAGTAGTATTTAAGTTGCGTTTCAAGAGTTCGAAAAGTGTAGTACCGGAGTTAGTTCCGAGTTTATGCTGCGTCTTTGAAATTAGCTCTCTAGTTGGTGTTAAGACACCTTTCAGTTTATACTGATATTCTAGACTCGACTTTGCTGTGTACAGCCTATTTAGCGTTTTAGATAACTAAGGAGCCAGTCATTAGCCATTCTAATTTAATGCGATTTGTTACACTTTTATTTTCTGTTCACTTTAGTTAGCCCCAAGTAGTAGTGAATTGTGAGCACCGAGCACGAAATTTAGTTCAAATAAAAAGATTATTTAAAACCATCTTCTGCGGTATCTAATCTTCAAAGACATAGCGAGTATTCGATACTTCGTCTATTACGTAGGGTCTCCATTTTATGCTTCCAAAAAGAGTAACACTCTATTCTAAATACACCTTGCCGCTCCTCCCCCCCAAAAAGGGTAGTTCTATATCTCTCGTACTACTTAGAATATATATTACATTTATATGTAGCATTGCTCTCAAACAGGTATTCTGACACTAGTTCTAACTTTTCCTGAAATGACATACCTATTTTTTTTTTCATACTTCGATTCTACGACTCATAATGCCAAAGTGCCAAGTTTTGTAAAAATCGCACGATTAGTTTTTAGGAAAAGCTCTCAAAATTTTAGCACCTCCATGTTAATTGAATTTGGTATATATTTATTACTATCTCTTTTTTTATTAAACTTACCTAATTTCTTCTTTGACAATTTGAAATTTCAGTCAAAATAAATTTCGCGGGACTTTCTGATTTGTTTTCAAACTTTGTATTTTTTAGTAATTTTTAAACATTTTTCGAAAAACATTTTGAATAATAACGTCTAAATTTTTTCCATCAGCTTAAAATAGATGTATTTCTAGGCAAAGCTGCAAAGAATTATAAGTTTTTCATTCAAAATATCCAAAGATGCATATGAATTTATATATTGGTGCGTCGTGAAATTTGGCATATTTGTTATAAGCAACAATAACGCTCAATGTGATTTACGCAACGTGTCAAAATTATTTGAAAGAATGAACTATGCAACTTTTTTTCCGATCGGTGAAAAAAACAGGAAAGAAAAACAGTTCCTATAAATTAAGAATTTCGCCAAGTGAATTATTCTTGGAGCAAACTGAAGAAAGTGCGCGAATATAAATTTCTCAATTTCTCGATATGCTTCTCACCAAACTTTACAAAATTTAAAATTTAAGCATAATTAGTAGAATCGAAATATGAATCGCAGAATGAAATATGAAAACAAATTCTTATGTCATTTCAGAAAGTGTCCAATTTTGTGTCAAAATACCTATATGTTCGGACGGTGCTATACATAAATCTAATATACATCTTAAGTAACGCGTTCAAGACACGAAATTTTCGTTAAATTTCGTTAATCGACCCAATAAGAACGGAAGACACAGAACGGTCCTTTTTTTTTTGTGTGTGTGTATGTATGTGCAGAGTTTACGTACAGACATCACGAGAAAAACCATTTTGAATCCATTTTAGTTCATTATTCTGTCCTTACGTACAGTCGCTCCGCAAAATAAGAGTGAAAATGGATATTTCTGTTAAAACATGAAAACCGAAACTATTCGAGATTACAATGCTTCCTTTAATATAGTACATATATCTATGCTGTCACTTAGTAGGAGGAATTTAAAGTGAAATAAATAAAAGCACGCTTCTAATTCTTTTGGTATATTCCTTATTCCTTTGACGCAAACATTAAAATATTCATATCATACATTATATCGAAATAAATACCGAATATCATATCATCAGTATCAAATTATCGTATCGAATAAAGAGATCATATCAAAATAATCAAACCCAACATTTTAGCGAATTCTTTCCGTTTCATATTTAAATAAGCAGCCCAGAGGAAATAACAGTATAGGTTGTGGCAGCCTTTCTAACATTTTTCTTTTTTCTTTTTTTTTTCCACTCATGTAGTGCAATGGGCGTCACGCATGAATGTGCGCTAAATGACGTAGTACTCTTTTCTTTTCTTTTTGGTATTCTTCTCTGCCATACTTTTTATTTCTTCAACGTTAGAAAACTCGAATGCTTCTCTGAAAACACCATGCTTTCTCTACTCATCCTTACATCAAAGATAACGATTCTACACATCCACATTCTTTGACTTCAAAAATAACGATTCCATACTTTCTTATTGCAGTACCTTAAGTTTTCTAAACACATTGTTGCAAAAGATAGTTAACTTCCCGCCACTCGATTTATCGTCCATTTCGGGATTTTCCTCAATCGTAACAACAGTATAAACTTGTTTCCCTTAGGAAGTCTTCTACGAAGGCATTCCATTTCCATAAGTAAATATGCCTCACGCGCGCTTTCCTATAATCTTTACAGATTAAAAAATAGAGAACCTTTACCTATGTATGCATGTATGTACGTTATGCATGTATGCATGTATAAACGTGTTTGTACGTGTCCGCATGTATGTATGTTTACCTATGTATGAATGTTTACCTATGCATGCATGTATATACGTGTTTGTTCCTCGCAGAGGACATCTAGAGTCAATAAATTTTTAACTTACATAATCATCCACTAAAGACTTGCATCTCGGAACTCTAATTTAGAATCTGTTTTCAATTATTTTAAGTTTTGCGAGCATTTAATGAAATTTTACTTAATAAATTCAGTGACTTAAAAGCAATGTGTTGCCACTAGGCAAAGAATAATATATTTAATGATTCCTATAAACTTAGTTTATTTGTTATTAACTAATAACAACGCAATTTTAAAGTGATAAACGTAGTTTTTTTATTACTGTTAATTACTGATTGAACTCCGTGATATCTTAATTAAAACTTCAAAATTGAATCAAAATTAACTCCCGAAAGGTTAACTTAATCAAAATTAACTCCCGAACTTTCAAACTTAATCAAATTACAATTACTTAATCAAATTACTTAATCAAATTACTCAAATTACTCAAAAAAAATTAATTCGGGAGTTAATTTTGATTAAGTTAACTTAATCAAAATTAACTCCCGAACTTTCCAATAGGAAATACATTTCAATCAATAAATTTTTTTAAATATGTAAAAAATTGTTGAAAATTCCTCGGTCTTTTTTACGGAACCGTCAAAGAATTTTCAATAGAGCCACATTTCTGCATTATATCTAGGTGATAGCTAAGACTGTAAATAGTTCAAAAAATTATAGAAAACGACAATAAAGGAAATTTATTTAAAACTATATAATAAAAGTGGCTTCAAAGTGCAACAAAGTAAATTTTAAAAACACTTTTTTGAATTTCATTAAGTTATAACCTGCTCCAACGTGATACAAAATAACTATAAATAACTAGAAAAAGAAAGAAATTCTCGAGTAAGGAACTAGAAAAAACATTGGGTAAATCAAAATTATATATATGTACTTATAATACGTATTTTAAGTGGCTGATCGTGTTATATTATGAAATAATGAACAGTCTGTATATATGTACGTTTGTATGCTCCTCGCCCTAAGGAACCGATACATCCATTAATTACATTTGTCTACTGTTGGAGGACAGACAAGCAAAGATCATAAAACAGGCAAATCGACAACCCTGTATTCAGCGTAGATTTTGTAAAATCCCAATCGATTTCGAGGGTAAAACGGGTCCCCCTTCATCGGAAGCAAAAAATTCTGGAAAAGCGAGAAAGCGAATGTCTGTCATATTTATACCCACCGGAGACCAGCGGCAGCACCATCTATCGTTTATTTTCCACGTCAGCGTGTTTCTCTTGCGTCTTAAGCAAAGATTATTTTGTTTGTCATATCGAGGTTGTGTCACTTGTTAGAAAAACTTGAACCTTGCACGGGAAAGTGTGACTATTACAAAAGTTGTTCCATTCCTAAACATTAAGTTGTAAAGACTTTGTGGACACCTTGTACGTCGCATGCGGTCAAAATGGAGATTAAGGAAAGCAGACTATCTCACTGGTGCTACTGAACCTTTGAACGAATTCTCTTAGTTTGAAAAACTCCTCGAAGTATTTTATAATTCCCTATTTCATGTAGCATGACTTGATAAAAAATACTTACGCTTATACACCGCAGGCAAATTTCAAATTTTTTAAAACTAGGAACTGTTCAAATGAAGAAACCTTGGGGCATTACACTATAAATTAAATTTGCAACAGCAATTATATGTGGCAACATTAAATTTAGCAAATTAAAAGAATTATCAGAATTTATATAATTTATTCTGCAGAAATACACCATATTTTCTTCTTAAATTTTTTTTAAACAGCATGATTCATCTTGAGCTCTAATTCTTATGTAAGAATACAAAAAAATTAAAACTTTTATGCCAGTATAAATTTTGAACCCAACCCAATAGGTACAAACAAAATAAAAAAAATCATTGGACTTTTCATTTCTATTGATATTTAATATACTGAATAATCTCACCAATAATTTTCAGAAAACATTTTGAGGCTTTATTAATTTTAAAAAGTATAGCAATGAATTTCTCTCATTTCTATTGTCCAAAATAAAATTTCATTAGAGAATTATTAAGACAGAAGTACATGGTTCATATACGAAAGTAAGTCAAACTTGTGAGAAAAAAACTTTTTCTAACTTTTAAGGAATATTTTACAAGTTAAAAAAAAAAGCCGGAAAATATCAGTTACCTAAGTAAGCAAATATATTCGTAAAGTACAAAAACATTGATTGAAATATTTACGTTTGAGTCTCCACAATTTGGCAATTGATTTTTTCAATTGAATTTGCTTGCAAAATATCTTCCCTTCAACTTGCTTCTATCTAGTAAAATTCTGATATTCTTGTCAAGACAAGTTATTCAGTATTCATCAATATTTAACAGCTTTGAGATTTTAATATTTTGGACGCAAGGAAAACAAAATTCGTAAGCTAGTAAAATGAAATGAAAATAAAATACAAAGTTATTATTACAAACTTAATTTAGGTACCAGCGATCATTTTCAGAACATTTCAAAAATTTTAATAATATTCGATATAATTACTGTTATTTGGTTTGAAAATTAAGAATTAAAAGACCAGTTACAAGGACGATAAATACAAAATATGTTTACACATTTTTAAAATGATTTCGTGGCCGCCTAAATAATGTTTAAAGTTGAAAGAGTACGCTTCTAAATGTTCCATCTGATAGACTGATAGACGTTCTTCCGGACTATTATTCTGCTTCGCGATTTACATCATAGAAGGGCTTTTCGTAAAAGTTTCAGGGCTATTGATTTCCGCTTACCTTCCAATACTTTCCAGAGTCCATCCATCATGATGGGTTTACGCTTAGAAACAACTCTTTTCAAAATACCAAAGGCACAATATTCCCGAGGTGAAACATCAGAGGACTTAGCAAGAATACGTTGAAAATGTATATATGCAATACCTGTATCAGTCTCCTTTTTTTTTCAAGGAAAGCAGAGGTACACTGCGGGAAAAAAAAAAGATGGACAATTCTGTATCTCTCATTCTACTGCGCCTATTCACGAAATTCAACTTGCATTTTCATGTCTCGAAAGCTCGTCTTAGGATACGTATTATATTTATACATAGCAGTGTTCTAATATATGTATTTTGCCAAAAAATCGGACTTTTTCTGAAATGACTCTTTTCCCATATTTTGATTCTACGACTCAGATTATGCCAACTACAAGTTTTGTAAAAATCACAGCAGTAGTTTTTAAAAAATTAGCTCTCAAAATTTTAGCTCCACAATGTTAATTGAATTTTATACATATTTATTAATATCCCTTTTTTATTAAACTTACATGATTCCTTCTTCCAGAATTCGAAATTTGGGCATAATCCAAATATAATTCGTACATTTTCTATGATTTATTTTTTAAATTTGTATCTTTAAATAATTTTTATAAATTTTTCGTAAGACTTTATGTGTTAACATCACATTAAAGTCGATGCACACTTGCAAAAAATTAGAGTTTTTATTCAAAATTTCCTAAGATTTACGCGAATTTACACATTGGCATTTTGAAATTTGGCATATTCGTTACAAGAGATAACGCCAAATGTGGTTTACGCACTTACTTAAAATTATTTGAAAGTAATGAGAAAAAGGAAAGGAAAATAGGTTGCTATAAATTAAGAAGTTCGCCAAGTGAATTATTCTTGGCGCAAACTGAAAAAAATGCATCGATCTAAATTTTTAAATCTCTCCGCAAATTCCGCAGCAATTTATACAACATTTAATATTTAGGCATAACCTGAGTCGTAGAATCGAAATATGGAAAAAAAATGGCATGTCATTTCAGAAAAAGTCCGATTTTGTGTCAAAATAGCTATATTAACACAATGCTATATATAAATCTAATATGTAGCCTACGTCGCGCTTTCTCGACATAAGAAACGCAATTTGACATTTTGCAATCGACCCAGTAGAGCGGGAGAAGAACTGTCCCTTTTTTTTTCGCAGTTTACATTTCTTCCACTTCGTTTTCGATCATAAATAAAGCTTTTCTTTGCTTTCGTTTATTTAAACACTTGGTTCATTATCCTTTCTTACCAAATAATTTTCATACAAGCGCTTCTACAAATGGTTCTGCTTTCAGCCACAAGCATCGACTAAAGCTGGTGAACCTTACAGTTTTTAGGTTTTATAAGTTGTAAATCTTGGTTTATTATAATATTCGTTGTTGGTACAGTTAAAGACTATGCAATAGATATCTGCGTCGTCGGATTTTCTCTCGTTACCAACGATTTAACGTTAGAAACAGCACGTATCTTTATCGAGTACGCGTTTGGAGTCCTCTTTCCATGTCAAAACAGATTTTCGCTTTCCAATTAATAACGTTGCTTATTTTGCGCTTAGAAATTTTAATATTATGCCTTTTAGAACGTCTTTGAATTATAGAATATTTACCTTTGGAAAGGGCAGAAACTTATCCTTGAAACCACAGCTTGTTTACTTGTGACATTTCAAGAATAATAATTTAATAGTGAAAGACAATATTTCTCGTTTCAAAAAATAAGATGTTGCCAGAAATTTTCATTCCGAAACATTTGCTTTAATACTTTATCGAAATCTTTCTAACATCTGAACAGCCTCTCTACATAACAGCGCGCCACCTAGCGGCCGCCATAAAGAATAGAGCGTTCTCCAAATAATAGCCAAACAGTAAATGAGAAGTAGCCATGGCAAGATAGAATTCAGAAAATAGAAAGGGCAACAATAAGAAAAAGTTAAAAAAAAAGGATTTTTAGGAAAACAGTAACTGACATAAACATAGACGGAAAAACAACGTTCTAACAATGTTGAAGTGGAACAAATAGTGAATGATAAATGTCAACTGTGAGACAGGCGTTGTGTAGAACTTAGGATTTTTTTAAGTCTCGTATTAGTTTCTTTTTATCATGTGAATAGTAAAATGTGAATGCAATTTAGCAATACAGTTTTCAATATTACAATACTAACACACATGCCTTCAGGGTAATGCTAGTTTTAAAGGAGACGAAAAAAATATTTAAGATGCTAGCAACGCTTAAAATTATGACGCCTGGGTGTATCTGTATATTTAAATCGTTAATATCGTCAGATATAACGCTGCAAAGTGCGTGAAATTTATCTATATAGCACAGGATAATCTGGCGATCATTTAGAGTTTAAATAAAACGCAGAACTTTCTTTCTCATTTTCTGGCTGTGTCTTCAGTTCCAAAATTAAGATATGTTGGATACACTTATGTAACTGGGGTTAGATACTGGAAATGAATTTTCATTTTAACAGCCTTTATCCTTCATTATGTGTCTGCTAAACAATAGCTGCTTGAATTTGTGAATATAGAGTATGGGAAGTTCGGCTTTATACATTGTACATTTTATTGAACGAAAACAAGTGTTTCTGGGAGAAAATACCTGAGATATTCAGCTTAGGAATTTCTGCCTCAGCAGTAAATATAATTTTGCCCTCGCGCAAAAGAAAAGGTTGAAAAAATATACAGAAATTGTTTTCCAGTTTCAAAGGAATAATGAGGAAATACACAAATCAAATATTCACCCTCTGTCCCTCCAAACGGCTAGGCCCTTGCTTCTCAAATATGTGTCGGGAATGGCCAAACCTATGGGTCATCAAGCGGTTTCATCACCAACAGCGTTGCTCAGGGTGCACCATAGGATACAAACCGATAGTATACCGAGGAGGAATGGCACGAATGGAGGAAGGACACTGACACACAGCTAAGCCTTCCGCAGAGGGAAATTCGCACCCTACAGTTCAGATAATATTTTGGTACTTAAAAGTAGGCACTTCAAGGTCATAGTAACTCTCCTCGGATTTACAATCTTAACACGTATGACGTCACCACCACCACTGCACAAAGGGAATTAAGAGATTTTAGCGAATTGGAAGATAAACGGCAGAAGCAAATAATCCCATTGCCAGGGTGGTTGCAAGGCATTGCATGGGGTTTACTCTACAAATAGAACAAAAACTATTCGGAAAATGTAAATAATTTTTAACTTACCAGACACAGTTTATAGTCAAGAAGAAAATATTCGGCAATAATATTTTAGCTATTAGTGAAAGTGCATGACTTATCTGTAAAGTGGCTACTCCCGCCCCCCTCACAATCTTTCAAATGATATATTCTAAAATTCTTTTAGCTATTAACTATGTATGTATTTACAGCCAGTCTTGAGTTATATCCAGAGAGTGTCAGACAGTGCAAGACATTATATGGATCTACTGGCATCATTTTAAGTGGTACCATTTGTTGGCAGAATGTAGCCTTATGTTTGAACATTTTTCATTGACTCTTGACCATGATGGGTTATTCAGGCGTACAAGTTTTGAGGTTTTAACCTGTAGACGATGCCTTGTCCATTGTTGGTTAAATTTGAAACAAGCGCACAGCACGGCGGATAAAGGGTGAGAGGTTTGGTTTCGTTTAACTGATTATGGCAAAACTCACTAGAACTACTCAAAGGGAGGGATGCCTTCGTGGAAAACTTTCTGAGGGAAAACGGCACGTACACATAATACACATGTGGAAAACCAGGAGAACGGTCATGCAGCTGGAATCGAACCCAGGCTGAAACTACCACTGTTTTCCTATTTTACCGCTCGGCCGCTTGTGGGCTAACCGGCGAGAGAATTATAGCTGTTAGAGGTGGCAGAGTAATATACATTAAGTGGCAGTAAGTAGCATAAAACGATGGAAATATAGATTTTGATATATACAGCAACAGAGCGTCGGAATTACACAAGCAGCTTTGGGAAAATATAAATACAAACATAGAGGCAAAACTCTAAAATAGATGCAAACTAGGAGTTGAAATAATATACAAACGTTTTAAAGACAATATGGGAAACTAAATACGCAGTACTGGAGAATGTTAAATAATTAATGCATTCTTGTAAATACTATATACACAGTCAAAAACTACTGCCTAATAGGCAATATTGTGATGGACGGTTCGAGACCATTTGAATGGATGTTCGTTGGATAGTAATCTGCCAATCTGGCAACATGTGGTTGTCCTAAAAATAAATAAATTTAATAAAAAACTGGAAAAGCCTAACCTTTAAAATTGTAAAAATCCCTAATTAACGAGCGTGCATTAGAAGAAACCTGAGTATTTCCGCTTGACATAAAACATCATTTAGATTACTCTCTGTTTACAATCGACATTTTAACAGACCGTGACAGATTTATTGACAGCGTATAGGTATTAAATTCGTGTTTCTTGCATTACTCATGAAAGTTACTCGAACAGAAAAAAATCGGAGTAAGAAGTCTAAATGGCACTGGAATAAAAGTTAAAGGTTTCGTTAATTGTTTGCAAATTATAAGGTAGTTCCAATGCACAGAATTTACTTCATACTGAATATGATAATTTCTATATCTGTTCCAAACTCATACATATTAATTCAAATTTTAACTTCGATAACATAAATAATTTTTTCCAATTAATTGCTATCCAAAGTGTAATTTACGCCATTTTGAGCACTTCAGTAAAATTTAGTTTATCATCAGTAACCAGCAGTATTACCGCAATTCTAAGAATAAATGGTAATATTCAACTAGTAAGAAGTAACACACTTAAAATTTGGAAATACATAGTTTTTATTTTAGTAGAACAGTTATAATTTTACTTATAAATTATTAGAATTGCTTAAGTTTTAATTCTATAAATTTTCACACAAAAATGTATTCACATTTTTCTTTAATTTGAAGATTATTAAAATATTCCGGAACACTTTTTTGAAACTGAGATTGCATGCGGAACGAATGCGCAATCTGAAAACAGCTGCTACGCTAGAAACATTTTTTAAAAAACAAATGAAATTTTTTATCAAAAAATTAAAAAAAATATTTTAAATAAATTTTAAATTTCGCTTACTAAATATTTTTCTAAAAACATACGTAAACAATAATAACAATAATACTTTCGAAAAGGAAAAAAATTAAATTTATATTTATTTTCCATCTGAAATTTAGTTGCAAGACATGTATAAATATATGTATATATATATACGGACAGCTAAACAGATACTGATAGACTTTACATGTATATATAGTATATACTGACAATTAACTATTACATTTTCAGACTGTATATTTGTAATGAATTTTAACGCGTTTAATTAATCAATAAAAGACCTTCTTAAACTACAAATAAACAAATTACGAGAACTCTCCTAGTGGAACAAAACTTAGAATAAAATATAACAATTTAACATCTTCCTCTTGTTTCTGTCATTTTTCTTCAATACATATACAAAATACCCATGTTTGTAACTAACTATAAACTTCTTTATTTTTTACTACAGCTTGACAACAATGGCATTTCAAGTCTGATAAAGTTGGCAGCCATGGAGAGAAATATTTAGAAAATATATTCACGGAATGTAATATGTAAACGGCCTTCACTGACTCCTGTTCTTTTCTTATTTTCAGTTGAAAAAGAAAAGCTGTTCCCATATAAATATATGCCCAAACACAGCGATTATCCTTAGTGAAAAAACGGTGATAATTAAGCATATTTGTACGTATAAAAGTTAATGGAATCTGCATCGTGTAATCTTCGAATAATGTTTATGCCATGTAAATTAATTAGCCGCAGTGACAGATTTTCTACGTCGATATTCACGTTCGTGTTTGACGGTAATTAAAATATGTACACTCGAACTTCAAATAACTAAAATCTTGAAGTCTTTGTAATGCCTATTTGAAACAAAATAGAAATGTATCCGCTGGTCGCATAAAATTGCTTTGTAACTAAAAAATATTAATCTAAAACTAAAAAAAAGTGGTCTTGAAAAAAGAGGCGGCCCGTCATTTCATTTCACTGCTAACGTTTCGGAGCTATAAATACACTAGATTATAAGCATCATTTATCATGCAAAATGCATTCAATTCGGCTTCTTTTTTGGAATTCGAACTTCAGTTTCCAGAGCTAGTGTTGTCCCTAGTCAAAATAAACAGAACTATGATTTCTTCGATAATGATAACAAATTCAAGGAAAACGCGAATAACTGTTCAAAAAAAGCTTCTCACCGACATCTTTAAATAACTCGCAGGATTAAGAATAAGTTAGTTATTGCTCTCTGACTTTTGTAATTGCTCAGACTTATTTTCCTGGAAATAACTCATTTACATACAAATATGCCCTAATATGCATATATTGATGTCTGAATATATTTTGGCTGAACAGCTATATTTTACTGCAAAGAATCGTGCTGCAAAAATTTAACATGTCCATCTAGCAATTTGTAAGATCTGTAGTTAAAATCCCGGCGAAGGTCATATTTAATTGCTCATATTTTCTAATTTGCAATTAAAATGTGGTCGACGACAAATGGTACAGGATTTGTATCTCATGCCTCTTCTTACTCACCACTCAGCGTGATTGCTCATTGCGTAATGCCACTAGAGGGTGTCGAACTTCGTTCTTCTCGGAGTATAAAACAGGTAAGCAAAGCTTGCTTGAGTGTACTTAATCTTTTGCTAAGGAAACGCTGAGGTAGTACGCCGCCATCGAAGCCAATATCAGCAGCTGTCAGAGTTTCAGAGAGGAAGAATCATCGGGATGATGGAAGTTGGGTGGTCAGCTCGGCGAGTAGCTCGTCAGGTGGGTCGTTTTGATTTTACTGTGACGAGGTGTTAGAACCAGTGGACAAAAGAGACGTCATTTACAAGGCGACCAGGCTCACGACAGATCAGTGTCGAGAAGACCGTCATATCATACGACACGCACGCGTAAAGCCAACTGCCTCAATGGCCGCTATCCATACACAGGCAGCAGCTTCATTATGGGGCCCTATGTCTTCCCGAACGATCGCAAGAACATCTGGTGTCGAGACGCCCATTACGACCCACCCACCGACGCCTCCGTTTGGAGTGGTGTCACGCACGACAGGATTGGACTTTAACGAAATGGAACCAGATCGTCTTCAGCGATGAATCTAGATTCAATTTGACCACTGATGACAATCATGTTCGTGCGTGGAGGCCCTGTGGTGAACGTCTCAATCCTGCCTTCGCTTTACAGCGGCACATTGTTCACACAGTTTGTGTGATGGTATGGGGTGCCATTGCTTACGATACATGGTCACCCCTAACATTGATCCATGGCATAATAACAGACCAGCGGTACGTATATGACATCCTTCCCACATGTGTTGCCACTCATGGCAGGGCTCCCAGGAGCCTGTTTTCAACAAGACAATGCTCGACCACACACAGCACGGATCTCACAAGACTGCCTCCGCCACATTAACACCCTTACTGGCCTGCTCGATCCCCAGATTTGTCACTAATCGAGTATATCTGGGATCATTTGGGACAGCAAGTTGGACAGCCTACGAAATTGGCCGAACTAGAGGCGCGTTTGCAGAAACAGTGAAACGAGATGTTTCAGGTCACCATACGGACAGGACTTCAGACAGGAAGAAACTCTCACTTGGCCGCTGGTTTCGGCTACGGAAACATGCCAGACCATGTACTAAAGCTGTTACTTATATACAGTTTTTTACACAGTTCTCTCATTTATTCCTGAATTATAGAAACACAAGACATTAGTCTGTCAAGCCGGAGTAGGGAACAAAATTTATTGGATAGAAATAAAACAGCGTTAGAAAACGTAGTTCAGAAGTATGATGATAATGTAAATAAAAACGAAATTCAAATAAAGTGTAGATCGCTTCAAAATATTCAAGCAGAAGCCAGGAACTTAAAATATATATATTTCGAAAATGTTGAAGAAAGAGACGATGTTATAGCCATCGATGAAGAAATCGCCGAAATGGGAGAAACGAAAGCATGTTTCCGAGGTAAGAATTACGCAAATTCTATCATCCATTGTACATTCTGAACATGAAAACAATTGTAGTAAATTTGAATGAATCTGAAGTACAAATACGTTTGCCAGTATTACCAACTCTTAAATTTTTTCGTAAATATACTGAATGGAATAATTTTAGGTTGCAATTCGAAAACATTATTGCAAATATTACTCAATTAACAGGCGTTCAAAAGCTCTAGTGTTTAAAGGTTGCATTAATTAATGAAACAAACAAATCTTGAAACTGTTGACGATTCATTCATTTTTCTATTTAAAGCTCTTCAAGAGAGGTATGAAAATAAAAGAATCTCAATTGAGACGCGTATAAAGTCAATAATGGATTTACGCAATTTAACTTTCGAACTATTTAAGGAGATAAAATATATAACAGATAATGTAACTAAAACGTAAGGGCTCTAAATTTTTTAAAGTATGAGAAAAGTAATTTATTGGACATTCTGTTATCAAATATTATACTTCAGAAATCAAATTATAAAACGCAGACTATTTGACTAATGCTACAGAAATTACGACGTTTGATGAATTAGTCCCGTATTTTGAGAAAAGATGTCAACTATTAGATAACATTAACCGCAATACTATTAAAGTGAAATATCCACTGGAAAAATGTTCAGAATCAAATGCTCTAATAGTTTAAACAATAGTGCTGCGACTTGTGTGATATGTCATAATAATGATCTACTACACAATGACTCAATTTTTAAAATTAAAGATATGAAATAGTAAAAAAAATAAATTGTGTTTAAACTGCTTTAGTAGTTCAGAATGGCATAAGAATCATCAATCGTTAATTCATCGCCTGCTCAGGAATAACATCATCGATCAAGAATTAGACGAAAAGCAAATCGAACATCGAGTGACGAGATTATAAACAAGAATGCAGATAATTCCCTTAAAGAATTCAAAATAACGCTATCCTTGATAAAAGATATCCTCTTCTCACAAAAAGAGTTATCAATTTGTTAAATATAAAGAAAGAAATAATTTATGCATGTGTATCCGTAATAAATGAGAAAGTTACAAATATACTCACTTCCAAAAGTTAAGCACGAAGATATAAAATGCAAAAAGAAATTAACAAATACTGCTTTGATTGACGCAAAATTCGGCAGGAAAGTAGCATATATATTTACGCATAAAACAAAATCAATAATTATATACAGAAACGAAAACAATGTTAATTTTTTGTAAGTTATCAGATAATGACGTACTGAAGACTTTAACAGAATTATGTATAAAGTGAAAATAAACAGCATAAAATGAAAAAAAGGACATTAATAGGGTATGTGATCCCCCTCATCTGTATACAAAGTTTACACCTTGTGACCATGCTTTCAATTAGGTAGTCAACCACCGCAGAATTAAGCAATCGCCATTCTTTTTGTAGAGCAGTGTCCAGCTCAATAAGAGTGGCTGGAGGTGGTAAAAGTGAAGATACAGCACGGCCGAGAGCATCCCAAAGATTTTCAATGGGATTAAAGTCGGACGAATATGCTGGTCACGCCATACGCGCATTCCCTTCACTCTCCAGGTAGTCATCGACGATGTCAGCTGTATGGGGACGTGCGTTATCGTCCATTAAAGCAAATGTAGGGCCAACTGCTGCAGCGAACAATCTCACAATGGGTTCCAGGACTTCATCTCGATACCGGACAGCCGTCAAAGAACCCAATTTAAAGATATGCAGTGATATGCAGATATGTTCGGTGATGTTTTGGGACTGATTGCGTGTTCGTTGTTCACGCCATATCCTTATGGGCCTACAGTCCACTCATATGTAATCTTCGGGGTACAGTAGTTGCAGATATCGCCTTACCGATGGACGCTGTAACCATAGATGTCACACGTGTGGAGGTCGCTCTGCGTTTCCGCTTGGCTACAGTAGCAATATATTGATCTTCCGCGAGAGTTGTAACCCTTGAGCGACCGGCCACGGGCCTTCGGACAACTGTCTGTGTGGTTTGGAATTGTTTCCATAAACGTGAAATTACAGAATGATGAACACCGAAGAAATGCTCTTTAGCGCACTGCTTGGCGGCGATTGTTTTTGAATGAGCAATAAACGCGCCAACATGGGTAACTCCGTATATCCGCGAACATGGCTGACTGGGTATTTTGAAGCTACGGAAACATGTAGTTTTCGCGCATGCGTATTTCCTATTTTATAAAGAACGGTTTTATGGGTAATGTGAGATGACGTAGCGGTTTATTCGAAATTCTTACGTGTTAATTTAAGTAGTTATTTCAGTTGTCTTTGTATTCTTTGAATGCGGTGTTTTTATGTTGAGTGTTTGCTATTTTCGTACCTTATATTTCGCTAAATACCGAGTCGGTATGGATTTAGCTGTGATGCTGAGAGAGGTGAGTGAATGTACATGTACATTTATTACTTTATTGGAAGTGCAAGTTGCTTAATTTTTATATTTTGTTGCCTTTTATTGAAATAATTTGTATCAGCTGAAGAACAGAACGCTGGTATCGTTTGCAATTTATTTTATTTTGTTGATTTGTGCACATTGCCTACATTGTGCAATTCGCTGATGTTTTTTTTAAGTTAAAACGGAACGCTGTGCACATGGCATTTTCTTGTAATTTATTTTCGTTAATTTAGCTTATTTTGTTCATTTGTGTACGTTGCGTATATTGTGCAATTCGCTGAAGTTTTTTTTAAGTGTAAAAGGAACGCTGTGCACATGGCATTTTCTTGTAATTTATTTAGTTATTCTAGCTTATTTTGTTTATTTGTGTGCATTGCCTACATTGTGCAATTCTCAGATTTTTTTTTAAGTTAAAACGGAACGGTGTGTACATGGTATCGTTTGTAATTTTAATGCCCTTTTAAAAAAAATTCCTTCTTTCTGGGATGCCATTTTGGTTACGTTTTCGCGGAGCGTGTTGGGAAGGTTATGTAACGCATAAAATGTGTAAGTATTACAACATAAAATGTAAATAATTAATTTAAAGGTAACTGACGAATATTTTAATGATCGTAATGTTCGTTTTGCATATTATTTTATTATATTTTTGTGGCAATAGTTTCCATACTAATTTATGGTTTAGAATTGTATGTTTTGTTTACAATAGGTTTTCGCGGAGCGTGTCGGGAAGGTTGCAATGAATTGCAAAGACGTTTCGCAGAAACGCGCCGAATTGGCGATTTTCAAAAAATCGCCAAGCAGTGCGCTAAACCGCATTTTCACCGTTTCCATAAACGTGAAATTACAGAATGATGAACACCGAAGAAAAGAGCAACATCTGTGATCAACTGTCCTGTTTCAATGCGCCCCACAGCACGCCAGCGCTCAGAATCTTCATTTCGTCTTCTGGAAGTCATAGAAACACGTATGTCTTGAAAACGAATTGTACGAAAGTTTTAAACACCTTCTATCAGCACTTACAATCAACTTCTGTAAGCCTTCGTAAAGCTAGCTTCTTATAAGACTGCCCTTTTTCATATTTCTTGACATGAAAGCGCGATTGGCTGTTACCTAACATATTTGCATACTTTCATCTACCTCTGCAGCGAATTGCATCCTCTTCAATTCTGATTGACTTCCGGAAATTAGCATCTTCCTCGCCGTGCTTAACTTTTGGAAGTGAGTGTACTAATTATCAACTAGATGCACAGATTTCGAATAATGATTTAACATATATAAGATCAATTAACTGTTTGATTAGTTCTAAAATTACCGACATAACCCCAACAACCCATCAAGAAGTTTAGACGTGCAATCATTAAATATTTCCATCGACATACAGTCAGTGGATCCCCGGTTTGGAACTCCAAAATAGACATGCTAATAGTGGTCAAGGTGTTCTTTGAGATTTTAAAATCAGAAAACTTTCAATCAGAAAATCCCCCGTAGATATTCCAAGAAATAGTGTTTTGGGCATATCGTGTCTGACTCATGGAAGCGTAACTTAGAATTAAATTATTGTGTCTTAGTTATGAATAATGAAGAAGAGCTTGATAAAATTTTAAAGAGATTTGGAAAGTTGATTACATTAAAAATATCACGGATGTTTTAAGTGAAAAAGAAAATTACTGTGAAGAACATTTCAGGCGTACTCACTATCAACAAAATGTTGCAGATACGTAGTTCAGTTACCCATTAGCAAAGGTATGGAATTCGATAACCTTATCTAAGTTTATCAAGAAGTATAAGGATTTAAATCACATAGAAAAAGCTCAAAAAATGAAACTTCGACTTGTAATTACGTATGTTAGTCATCATGAAGTTCATCGTTCGGAGAAAACCTGTACCAAGCTTCGCGTTGTGTTTAATGCATCAGCGGATACTCCTAATGGAAAATCACACTTAATTCAATATCAATGAGTAAACGAATACCAAAAAAAAGATTTATTTTCTATGATTATTAGATTTTGAAAGTACAACTATGCACTAGCAACTGATGTTTAGAAGATGTATACACAAATACTTATTGAAACATCTCAAAATAACATGCAGTTTATCTTATGGAAAAAATAGTCGACTGGTAGCCCTGTATAGAATTATCGTCTGAAATGTGTAATATATGGAACAGCATGTGCACCCTTCCTCGCAACAACAAAGGTCCTGAAGTAGTTAGTAATGGTTGAAGCGACTAAATTTCTTTGCGCCTCAAGAGCCATACTGAAGAAATGTTACTTAGATGACAGTATCACTAGCACTAATGCGCTGCAAGAAGCCAAGGAGTCGCAGATACAGTTAATCTGTCTTCTAGAGCGTGACGAAATGCAGTTTCACAAATGGTGTTTATATAATAATGAACTAATGAAGAAAAACAGATTACAAGGGCCTTGGGAATGACATGAAGTACGGCTATAGATAGTTTTTACCTGACAATGAAGAATCAGAGGCGAAAAGAGACGTCTTATCAGCAATATGGTCGCCTTCTTGACCCATTCTGTTTAATTGGACCTGTTACGGCAAAGGTTATACTTCTGGCTCTAAAAATTAAATTGGAACACACTTCTTCCTGAATTGAATTTGAAGAATGGCAAGCATAGTCTTAGAATAGTCAATGAATATCGCATCAATAGATTTGTTCTAACTAATAGAGTACTGCAAATAGAATACTGCCATGCTTGTCAGAAAGACTATGGTGCTACAGTTTATGTGAAATGTATGTCATCTTTGAATGAATGTGTAAGACTTCTGTGCAGAATATCTCGCATTTCACCTTTGAAGTAAATTACCAGTTCTCATTCGGAACACTGGGATGCAGTTCTGTTGGTAAAAGTAATAAAAAGAATATTACAGGCCATTCAACTTCCTATACACAAAGTGTATTATTTCACTGATTCTTCAATAGTGTTAGTATGGATTAAGAAGAAACCTCAAAAATTAACGACATTTGTTAGTAATAGAGTGTCTGTTATTCGCAGTATGACTGCCAGTCATGAGTATCATGTTAGCACTGGTAATAATCCGCTTGATTTTGTATCACGTGGAGATGAACCTAAGGATCTTCTTATGAATGGTTTACAGTGGTATAGACCAACGTTCTTAACTAAGGAAAAGCCGAAGCCTTATGAAATAATTTTATCTGATATGGCTGATCTAGAATACGTCAAGGAATCTCAAACTTAAGGCCAATGACTTCGTTAATCTGAATTTGAACTCTAATTCCCTTGTTTAGAATCGTATTCTTTCTGTTAATAATAATTACGTTTGTATCATACGTTTGTTAAGTTTTGTTTCCAATTTAAAGCATTTATAGATTTTTCAGATTTATAGTTATTATTTTTGTAAAGGAAACATTTAACAGGTCCTCTAACTGTTAAAGAATTGGATGACGCTGCGAAAGTCATCAGAATGTATGTACAATCACATTTTAGCAAGGACATTCTCTCTTTGAAAAATAAGAATTGTGTTTCTTCTAAATTTAAAATAATTTTTTTGTCTATTTCTAGAGAAGAATTCTCTTCTGAGAGCAGGAGACAAGACTTACAAATAGTAATCTTCCTTACAATAAAAAAATTTCTTACGTAATGTCAAAAGATTATGTACTTACTAGATTAATTTTTGAATATTATCATGTTAAATATTCGCATCTTGGTGCGCAAAGTTTATTGCATTAGGCACGCAGTAAATTTTGGGTTATTAATGGTTGAGATATGGCTCGAAAGGTTGTGTTGTACATGAATATTTAATATGTTTTAAGGTTAACCCAATTGTATGTGGACGACTTATGAGAAACTTACCTGATGAAAGTGTTAACCAAGTGTGTGCTTAATACTTAGGAACTTGATTTTTCTACTCTATTCCTCATCAAGTATACAAACCACAGAAAATTGTTATATTCATATGTTACAAAACTACTAAATATAGTAACTGATTTAACTACATATGCATTACTTGCTACTATTAAAAAATTTATTGCTAGACGTGGAAAATATAATACCATAATGTCAGATAACTGTAGTAATATGGCTGGTGCAAAATCAAAACTGAAAAAGTTGCATAGCTTAGTCCTTAAATCTAATTCTGATGCAGCAGATTTCTTAACATTTGAGGATATAAATTAGAAACTGATTCCACCTAGGGCACCAAATTGTGATGATTTATGCGAAACATTAAAGTCATTTAAATACCACCTGTAGCGTATATTCGGCAGTTATAAACTGACTTTAGAAGAATTCTGGACAGTTGTCGGTACAGATTAAAGATATTCTCAGTTCTCGAACAATTTTACCTCTATCAACAGATGCAAATGATCTTGAGGAATTAATGCCGGTTCACTTTTTAATTGGACGTTCCATTACATCTTATCCTGAATCTGATTTATCTCATCTACAGATAATGGACTTTCTAAATGGCAAACTGTTGCCAAGTTCATTCAAATTATTTGGAAACTTTGGTAAACTGATTATTTAAATCCTCATCAGCAACACACCAAATGGTTTATTATTAAAGAAAATTTAAAGGACTGTGTTAAAGGCAATTTACTGCTGTGTTTGCAAGATATTTTCAATCCAACGAACAGCTTTTCCAGAAGCATGCTCGGACTGGAAAAATGTAAATGTAAGAGTGCAAGAACACGAAAATTCTACTGATTATAGACATTCGGTTAAAATTTTAATAGCAAGAAATTTAGTTGAGGGACGCATAGACATCATTGGCACGGCTTCGTCATTGAAAAACAGTATTTAGAAGGAAAACAATATTAGAGAAAAGTACTGCTACGCGTAGTAGCAACAATAAGGATTTTGCCTAAAATTCTGTTGCATTTCGTGGCAGTAATGAACACTTTTCTGCTTCTCATAGAGGAAATTACATAAGAGCTCTTGAGTATTTGTCAGAATTTGATGAGTTTTTGGCTTCGCATATAAAAATATTCGTGTCAATTGGAAGAGATAACGGGAGTTAACTTTGATTAATTACGATGACTTTTTTGAAATATTGAAAAAAAAATATTAGAACCATTCGTGTCAGAAGTTAAAGCCGCCGAATATTTTTCAATTATAATTGACTCTGTCCCTGATATAACACACGAAGACCAGTTAACTTTTATATTACGTTATGTATTAGAAGAGGGAATCCAAAATAGAGATAGTTTTCGGATTTTTACCAATTTATTCGCACACAGGAGAATCATTAGAAACTGAAGTTTCAAAGAACCTTGAAATATTATCTCTGGATATTTGCAACTGTAGACGACAAAGCTACGACAATGCAACAAATGTGTCTGGAAAATTCAATAGGCTCCAAAATCGCATTAAAAAACATAGTCAAACAGCCCATTACGTTCCTTGTGCTTCACATTCGTTAAATCTGGTAGTAAATAGTGTTAGCGAATCATGTTTGTGAGCAATAACACGTTTTAATTTATTGGAAAACGTTTGCACATTTTTTCGGTGACTACGCAAAGGTGTAACACTTTAGGGTAAAGTTTTACAACAAATAATAAACATTTTGCAGTTAAATAAATATATATGTACTACTAGGTGGTCTTGCAGATGCAGTTAAAGCAATTCGCTTTGGATTCAACGAAATAAAAAATGTTCTACTTGATATACATCTATATGAATCTGAGAAATGTTCTATAAAACTGCAATTCCGAGAAATAGGAAACAAATTAATAATTCAGAATTCATTTTATTAACAGTTATTTGGGATAAAATTTTACTCCTGAATAAATGCAAGCACTATATCCTTACAATGCCAATCTCATTTGCGGCAAGTATTTTTGACAATTTATTTAATAAATTTACGTTTAATTTGCGTTAATAGTTTAAGAAATCTATTTCCGGAAATAGAAGCGGAGGAATTAAACGCGTCAGCAATAAAACCTTATTCCGATACTAATAAAAGGTCGCGAAAACGGAAAGAATTTTTTTATACAGTTTATCCTGATGAGGACGAAAAAAGTTCATGTAATCAGGGTCACGAAGCTTTAATGAAATTTCCTTTTACGTAATATCTAATAAAATATCTTTTGAACTAAAACTACGCAGCAAAAGTTAAAAAGACATTAATGAGATTTTTAAAATATTTCATACAAACTCAGATGACAATGTATCAATTGAATCTGAAGATACCACATTAGTAAAAAAATGATACAGTGAACGCAATGATGCAAAAGAACTGGATGAGGAGTTATTACAATTTCTGTTACTTTGTAAAAGCTAAAATTTAATGTTGCTATCTGACATGCTACGATTTATAAAGACTACAAAAATTGTATCGAAATTTTCCAAATATGGAAATCATATTACGTATATTTTTAATTTTGCCTGTATCGAATGCATCTGCTGAAAGATCGTAAGACGCATAAAAAACTATTTACGAAATTCATTAAGTCAAACAAAATTAATTTCTTTAGCTGTACTATACATAAAACAAAATGCGTTGGACAATGTTAATTATGAAGACATAATTGATAAACTTGCAGAACAGAAAGCCAGAAAAAAAGATTTTTGAATTAATTTAATAATCATTTTTTAAGCTATGGTTTCGACATTTAACAAAATAAATTTCGTTTTCTTAATTAAACAAAAAGTTCCAATTCTATTGATTGTATTGATACATACTCAAATGCATATTCATAATTATACTAACAATGGAAACTGTATTAAAGATTTTTGAAAAACTGACTATTTTTGTCAATTATTATTATATACTTATCATTTATTATTTTGCTAGGAAGTTCTCGTAAAAATTACATAACACCTCGTCAAGAAAAAATGGCTAGGGCCCTAAAATAGGTTAATGTCCCTGCCTTCTAATACTAGTTCTTTAATTCTACCATAGTATTGTATTTCTTCGTCATTTATTACGTATGCTAAAATGTTAGAACCGTTTTACTCACAAATTTATTAAAATTTCACAGTTAATACTTCGGATACATTTTTGGTCCACTTTAAAGATGAGAAAAATAAATCTGACGATTCTGCTTTTTACTAAATTTAACGAAGTTCCTTTCTCCGTGCGTTCTAGTAAATTTTCCGTCTAACTTTCCGTTTTCTAACCGTACTTTCTGTAACTTTACAATATTCTTTCTTCGATGACAGAATCTGCACGCCTTTTAAACCCTGGTCCAAATTTTGACTTCTCACTATCTGAGACGACTTATTTTACCTCAATTACTTACATATCTGGCACAACAGTTTCACCAGTTTAATTGGCAAAATTCAGGAAGCCTCTTTTTTTGTTTTGTTTTGGTTTGTTAAGAGAAATACTTTATTTCTTAAAATAGGAATGTTAATCCAAATATCTTACCTTACCAGTACCATAAAAACAAAATAGTTTTTCGACAGTTATCGATATAATTGATTGAATTTCTCTTACGGAGAAAGCATTGTCAGAATTCTAGAGAAATGAATGGAGAAAAAACTGAAGAACAAATTATATATGGCATCAGGAAACCATCCCTTCTCAGAACATGAAGCCTCATATGCTTAATAACTTATCCTCAATTATTTGAAGAAGCATAAGTCATAATGCATAATGCATAGCAATAAAAGTTAGTAAAAATAATTTTCAGTTTTTACCCAATCATTCCTCATTTTCCTGTGAGCAAATATAAAAATTAAGTCATTAAACCTCAAACGTATCGGTCTCTTGCCCGTTTTTGGTTTGGCCACTGTGTGCTATATTTGAATACGCAGAGGAAATTATTAACATGTCAAAGTCATTAATCAGATGTTTCAAATTCTGTCTCTTAATCTCTTGGAAACTTTTAAGACCAAACACTGACAGACTCATCATTTCTAAAACGATAACATTATGACACTCGCAGATGCTAATCTTATGTTGCAGTTGGTCAGCCGCAGTGTATTATGAAGTCTATGATTAGTGAATGAATGCATTTACTGTAAAAACACAGCTAGCTTCTCACATTTCACTTTGCATTAAAATATAAGAACGAACCAGAAGATCAGAAGAATTCAAGAGGATGCCCTATTTGACTAAATTTAAAGTGCCTTAAAAAGTTTAAGTTACAAAATACTATTATTAAAAATTTCCGACTTTTCTCTACAAAAAACGTAAGTTTAAAAAGCTCATGTAGAAGAATATAAACAAATAATGAGATCAAGAAATACTCGTGAAACAAAAATTTAAAAAAAAAATAAAAAGTACTTGAATGTTGAGGAAATTAAGATCTTTTAAAGATGTCTTACTGGAAAATGTTGCCCAAAAAACAAATTTATTCCTTGGATATCGCTGTTAAGTAAATGCATTTAGTAACTGATATTAAGTCATTTTCTTCAGTAATTTCGAACCTTACTCCAAAAATTACTTGGACTTGTCTTCATTACCATAAATAGTTCATTTATCCTAATAATGAACCTCAAGAATATATATATATATATATATATGTATAAATATATATATATAATCGTGGATTAAGGTATTTAAGATTTAGACTAGAAAATCCATGTAATTAGTAATTATACTTAGTAAATAGATTCACGAAATTATCTTTAGAAAAATGTATAGACACTTCATCGTAGACAAATTCAAGTATATGTATTATACAGGAAATACTTTACATAAAACGAAGACAAAAACTACATAAAATATAAATAATGAATCTTAATAAGCCTTAACGAGAATGCATAAATTAGTATTCTACAGCTTAAGAATTTTACTAAAACAGGTTTTATCTATTGCTCTAACGTCGTAATATTTGTAAAAATTACCTGTCAGATATGTAATTAGTTATGTCACATAAATATATTATTAAAAATAATGAGGAAATATATATATTATTTAAAATCACACAGTTTTAATGCATTACTATGCAATAGTATTTTAAATAAAAGATAATTTAGATACTGTGAAATATGCCGCAGCTCTCATACCTGACAATTTTCAAGTTAAAAAACGATTTACCTTACTGAAAATTGAGTGTATTTTTCAAACATGGAAGTTCAAATAATTAATGTTGAGATAAAGTAATTTAATATTTGGCGGCAAATGAAAAGACTGAATTAAATACATTTTCTCTATTACGATAAACTAGAAAATATAGCAAAATTCACTCATGTTTGATATATTATCTAAATAACAAATACGCATACACTTTATAACACATATTAAACATTCGCTAGCCATTCACATTTCAACAGATATCTGTATTGACCAAAATAAAAAATATAAATGAATAAAAAACTATGTGAAAAAGAAGTGTTTTAAATAGGTAATAACAAATTATTTATTATTTGGGAGAGGCACAACGACTTGCGGAATCTCTACAATCAATGCTAAACATACAGGTTTACGAATTATATTTGACTTCTGAATAATTATAAAAATATCAAATAAATTCATGCTTAACATATGCCGTCGAATTTATGTGTATAATAAATGATATATGCAATCAAATATGAAACACGAAACGAAACATATCTGATATTTATACATGCATATGTAAGGTTTTAAATGTTCTATAAAATCACATAATATAAATACAAAAATTACAAAAACAACATCTAAAAACTAGCAGGAACCTTACAACTGGCTCATTGATGTACTGAATACTAGACAGTTGCATTATGGGATTTTCCAACTGCACTGTAGTAAACTACATCTATACTGTTCGATCAATACTGCGATACGTTTATTTAATGGGAAACGACAAGTGTATATTTATTTAAAGCATTCAGATATAATAAATTGAAATACATTTCATAGGTAAGATTACTCGAAGATTTCTTTTATCACTATATTTGACAATAAGCATTATATTTCAATAGCTGTAAGTATATGCTATTACATATAGAATGTAAAACATTATCCGCAATGCGACGCCATCTTGAAAACATCGTTAAGCACACATTTGACAAGTAGTAGAAATAACCAAAAATTCAATAAGCAAGGAAGAACTTACAAAACTGATATGTTATAACCATCTTGAATGAAGCAGTTTAAGATGCCGGGAAAAGGTACGAAACAGCTGGCATTTGACCACGGAAGTTATCAATAATTTAAAAAATTTCAGAGCCTATATACTTCGTCAATAGATGGCAGTACCGTGCAAGCGAGATCTGCGTTTGGTTATTAATTTCAGTCTTTTAACACCACGTTTCCTCAAAAGATAGCAGCACCAGCACGTATCAGACGACTTAATTTCGCTTAGAACATTTGAAAACAGTACAGAAAATATTGACTTCATAACGCTAATTCTAACACTATAAAAATACATTTTTAACATCATTATATATCTTGATTTATTTTAATTATGGTTTCATTATTATTCAATGCAATCCTCAGCATTTCTTTTTCTTTTTTTATTTATTTATTTAATTGGAAAACATACAACTTATTTTTTAAACTTGCATACTTATTTTTAAAAGCTGTGCGATTATATTCATATTTATGTGATGTTAATATTTTTGGGAGATGAGAATTCTTTTACTGAGCGATAATACACAAAATCAATTTTTCTACTATAAATTGTAAATCAGTTTTCAAGCTTTGTAATATAAATTTAATCTGTGAGAGAATAATTTATGTACCAAAGTTTACATAGATTTCTAAAATTTTTCAGCTAATTAGTTTTTATGAGATTTTTATTACAAGAGACTTAAAATGAAAAAAAAATAGTAAAGAGACAATAATAATAATAATAATAAGTAATATTCTGGGTTAAAATTTTAAAAACCGATCGGAAGCATGTCCATTTATGTGTAATTCAAAAATCTGTAAATCAGTCTTACTGCATTTTTAAGCAAAAAAATAAGTAGTGATATTAATGCTGTTCTAAAGGAAGCTTTTCTGTTTCTGTTACTTGCATAGCAAAACATATTCATATCAAAACGAATGTGAGTTACTTATTACTCTGAAATTTGTAACTTAAACTTCTATTTTAAATAACTTTAACAGAGAAAAAAATTACGAAATCCACATTGATATCATTTCTACCCCTCCGAACAAAATGACTAACGTAATAAAAAGTACATAGAAGAAAATACTACAAATAGTTAAATAATATTTTAAATGTGGCAAAAGTTTATGAAATTTTGCTTCAACTATAATATGATTAAAATTTAACTGAGTTAAAATAACTTCAGATTTTTATAAAATTATTTAGTTGTACATAGGTTGTCAACTAGTCAATCAAAAAAGACAATTTTGTTTAACAATTAATGATAAGGAAAGTGCATTTTGTCAAGAAGCATAAATTTTTGACATGACAGAGCATTTTATCTTCAAATGGTCACTGTAAAGATAATCCGTCATAGAGAAGTTTGTTTCTTCTAAAAAAAATTCTCGTTTTCTTTATTTTTATAAGCTTTTATTTAGTTTACTTATACTCTTTCATTGTAAACAGAATTTTTTCATCAAATTTAAACCTTTTTATAATCTATCAAATTAAAATTTTGTACATTAACCGTTGGTCGATGACACTGTAACGCGTGAAGCGATTTTTCTCAAAATTCGATTCAGATTTTTTTCTGTTTAATATTAAATCGATTTTTGGCATATTTCTTCATTTGACGAATAAATTAAATATATCAGAATTTTACAGTTTGAACAATCGAATACAATAGAAAAATTTCTTTACGATGAAGGTTGTATGAAAATTGTAACATAACTTCTGAATTTTTAAAAATTGCGTGATATTTTAGACTATTTGATGGTTATTTTAATACATATTTCAACATCTATAAATATATCGAACATAAGGTTTCGAAATTTTAACACATTATAAAACAAACGTTTCTCCTCTTTTCAAACAAGAATGAGAAAAATGCATTAACTGAGCTATTATCTACATTAAAAAAAGCTGATGTGTACACCATATGACTTCCTTGTATGGATGATTAACTTACACTTATTTTTCCTGCATTTCATTTAATCTTATTGAAATAAATTAAATTTCCTGTACCGTTAGCGCATAAGCCACAATAGAATAAATGCACTGTTTAAAATTCACTATATATATTTACCATAACGACATCCTGGCGCTAGGTTCACTTAACAGCGTTACATCTCATTCATTTTATAACTCAGAATGCACAAAAATTATATCATCTGCAGAATTATCTAAACGTTGCCACATGTTCCATTCAAATACTACAATAAATCTAAAACGATGTGTAAAAGAAATTTTAAAAAAAGAAATTAAACAAATAAACAGTTTTTCACAGCTGACGCGACGTCGCTTGCTTAATGCGCTTGCGCTGCTCGTAAACATTCTCCTCTGTCCGAAACACACTGGCGACAATATTTACTGCTAATATGAAACACTAATTTCCTTGGATTTCATTAGAGATGTATTTCTCATTCAATTAATTCAGATTGTCTCTCATTCAATTAATTCAGTTTTCACGTCGCGGGAAGGCAAAATAGACAAAAATTCAAAATATTTTTACTAAAAATTGAAAGATATAGAAAAACATTAAACAACAAGTACAGTTAAAACAATTAATAAACGCTTTTTACAATTAAAATTGCAGTTTCTACGAAAAACAAGCAACAGGCATGAAGGCAGATTTTTCGGTGTACAAAACTAAGTTTCTTTTGGTTCCACTCGGAAAAATGCCAGAGATGGTGCAGAAAGAATTGATTCACTCTATTCTGCTACTTTTCAAGTGTAAACCAATATGCTGCTGTGGTAAAAAAAAAAATTAGGCTTAGCCGCACTTAAAAAACTTTTAAATTGTTAATAAGTCTACAAATATTGCATGCAGATTAACAAAAGACATAGAAACCTTAACCGAAAGGTAAGAACAATATAATTCCATCATTTTTAAAGCAACAAATGCACAATTTACAAACATATAAGAATAAAAAAACTGAGCCCACTGAGCCGAGTAACAGAGTGGATATATATATATATACATAAATTTGTATACTTTTGGTTCAGCTGATTGCAACCAAAATAGGAAGTGCACATTTACATGTTATAGCAGTCCTATGTACAAAATTAAAAATTCAATATTCTCAGACTACTCGTATTGGAGTTATGCGAGATACATAGAGATACGTACTGTAGGTACGTACGGAAGCCACGCAAAAAAATTTTCTTCTGCATTCATTTTGAATCAGTTTCATAATTCGTTTGGAGAAAAAGAATTCTCTATTCTGTCATTACGTACAGATGTCACGGAAAAACGTCGTTAAATTGCATTCAAAAGCGGTCAAAATGGATATCTTCGTTGAAATAAGGTACCTGGAATATTTCGTGATTACAATACTTCTTTTACTTCGTACAAGGAAGTAAAAAACGTCTTGTCTTGGGGCAATTAACGACGAATTGGAGATATTCAATTTTTATAAGCTTTCCGTGTTGATAACTTGAAACTGAGACTGAAAAACAGAAAATAAAATACAATTAAAAATTCCTGATGTGAATACCACATGTCTTCCTAGTACGATCTTTAAAATCTACACATAATCATAAAATCTACACATTATAATACTTATTTTGTACAAGAAAGTAAAAACGCTGTATAAACAGTAAGCTTTTTTTTAAAATTTGCATGATAATGAATGCGCTAAGACGAGAAAAGTCATTTCTGATATAGTTCAGTGAGAATAATAGATTAAACAGTTCTGTTAATAGAATTCATCTACAAATTTACATCTCGAATAATAAAAGCGTATTTCGCCCACTATAAATTAGCTTATCATTTGATAATGCAATTAAATTAATAATAGGAAATTAATGAACATAATGGCTTATGCATTTGAAAAAGCAATTAATAAATTTCATTATTTAGGCCCCTGGGCTTTTATTATTTGCGGTATAAAATTGTAGGTAAATTCTGCAAAGTAGAATTGTTTAATCTATTATTCCTATTAAATTATATGGTAAATTATTTCTTACCTTTTAGTGCATTTATTATTATATCCATTAAAAAAGTGCTTTTTGCTTAAAAATCTTTTTTAATTGAAATTTATCTTTTGTATTTTTTAGTTTCATTTACACGTTACGGATGATGAAATTTTTAATCGTTACACAGGCATCATTTAATAATTTTTAATTATTATTTTAATCATTATTTTATCATTGTAGTTATAATAAAATTATGCAAACAATAGCTGAACGCCATTCAGAGAATGAAGAAATCGCTTTGAATATCCAGGTTCGGAAATTGGATGTAATGAAAATGTTAATTAATGGGCACTTTACTTGAACCCAAAATGAAAAAGCGAATGCCACGCATTTACAATTAAGTGCGCTAATGTGTCCGTCTGCTTTACACGGCAACACATTTTTTTTAAATAATAAAAATCCCTCCATTTTTTAATTAAAAAAATATTCCGTAAATTAGAAAAGATAATGGCTTATATATTTGATAATTCAACTAAATTAATAGATTTCGTTTATTAGACCACGATTAAATATAACCTTATACGATAAATTTTTACTTTAGCAAAACTGTTATTTGCAGTTTCTGTAAATGAAGAATTTTAACTGATTTTTATGAGGAAATTATCTTAAAAGAGTTACGATTAATTGAATAGGGTGAAGTCTATAATGGAGATAGTCTATAATGGGGAATAGGGTGAAGCCTTAGAGGAGAGACGCTTTCGTGGAGGACTTTCTAAACAAACTTCTTCGTATTCACTTTATGTATGGGTAAACCAGGAAAACCAACTAGGGAGACAAGCCGTTCGCCTCATATGATGTTTGGTTATATTATAAACTACTTGAAAAGATTTATGAAAACCTTTTCATCTGTTATTCTTTTCAATTTACTCGAAACGATGGTGTTTTTATTGCCAAATTATGCCGTATATCATCTTTTTACTTTTCTAAACTGAAATTCTACATTGCTTATTAAGTGTAATTAATTGCGCCATTCAAAAACAAAATGATTTATTAATAATATTTTAAGCGTTTCAAATCCCTTTATCTTAAAATAAATAGATTCAAACTTCTGCAATCGACGTATAATTTTTCCCCTATCTTTTCAATATCTAGACGCCAATGTCAAAGAGATTGCACAGAATCGAAAAATAATTTATAAAGTGAAGTTGCAAGTAAGTTTAATGCATTAACTTAATAGTCATCTACAGTTTCATTTTGATGAATAATACTTATTCTGTGGGGAAAAATTCCTTTTAAATAAGAATGTTTAAAATGTCATTAAGTAGAATAGTCCGTTTTTTTTACATATTAACTTATGATTTCTTTAGTGAGATTAAAATTTGAAGCCAAAGTTTTACTGCAGAATAAAAAATAATCCAGATCTCTTTGGCTGTTAGAGCTTGAAGAATCAGAATGAAATTTTTTTTAAGTTACTTAGACCCATTAATTTTTTTCGATTTAATTTGTTTTCTTACTGCAGAAGTTTTCATGCAGGATCGAGCTTTTTTTCTACAGACAGATCTCACAACACGTGAATAAAATGAATAACTAATGACCTTATTTCTTTGAATAATTTCACCTAATTCCACATGGAAAAGAAGATGACCTTCCGATACCTTGTTTTAACATTTAGGAAACTTTAAAATCAAGTATATATGACATCACTATGCAGGGTGTAATACGTATTGCATTATAAAAGCTATGGACCGATGATACAATAACGAGTGATGAATCGAAGCGAAAATAAGATGTGCAAACCTGATTCCATCAATGCAAAGAATATTTCAATAACAGATTTATGACTGTCGCAGAATTCGCTTATTACACACAGTCATTAGAAGTACAGAGGGTGTTTACAAATTTTTAGAAGGATTTCTATACAGAATTTTAAAAAAAACAAATGTATTTGAATGAGAATTTCTTGTAACAGTTTATTAACTCAAACAAGAATTATCGACTGCTACTTTTAAATATATTCGACATTTAAAATATAAAACGTAACAAGCGATGAATTGAAGGATATGTTTTTGCTCTTGCCGAAGAGAAATATTTCTATTCCATAACTCAAAAATGGTTGAAAATCCATGATATTCAAATTTCTTGCGCAAAATAAGTAACATTCTTAATCGGAAAGAGAAAATCCACCAATCATTATTTCCACATGGAAAGAAGACTCCAAACGAATATGCGAAAAAGGCGCGTACTGTTTCTAAAGTTAAACCGCTGGTACAAGAGAAAGTCCGCCGAAGAAGAATTAATGGAAAAATCTTGAAATGGGTTCAAAAACACAATAAATAATATAATAAACCAAGATTTACAAATTCAAAAATTTTAAAAAAGTAATGTTCACCAGCTTTTGTTGACACATGTGGCTCGATGCAGAACAATTTGTAAAACCATACGTGAAATATGTTTAGCAGGAGATAAATGAAAATAAATTGTAGCCCTCGATGAAGCGAAGATTTATCAAAATAACTACAAAAGAAAGGGTGTATTTATTATAAAAATCGAAGAAAGAAAAGTTTCCGATCTTAATTTCGTTTATGCAAAGAAAGTTTAGTAAGAGGTTTATGATTGTAGCAGCATGTCCTAAGAATGGGAAATAAAATTTAAGTAGAGTTACTAAAAGAGTAAAGTGTCTTAAAATCAGCTCAACGGTAATATCAAGAGAAATTTTTACTTTCGCTATTTACAGAAGAAGTTCCATTTCCCTATTCCATCGATTTTCAGAGAGCAAAACTTCATCAAAACAAAGCAATAAGCGGTACTTCGAAAAGTACCGCTGTATTCCTTGAAAACATGAAGACAGATACAGAAATATTACATACGATAGATTTTAAACATATTCTTGCGAAGTTTCTTGACCTTTCGCCGATGAACTATTGTTCCTTTGGTCTCTTGAAATAACCTCTTTTCTAGAGCAAACCCACAACAATTGATGGACTCTAAAAAGTAGCGGAAGATGAATGGAAATCAGTAGAATTTCTGTTATTGAAATCACTATTCAGACTTGCAATCCTATCAGATAGGAAAGGCTATCAGATATAATATATAAAATGTATTCTTTATATTTTAAACATTAATTAAAGAGCCCC
This sequence comes from Stegodyphus mimosarum, assembly GCA_000611955.2. Taxonomy (NCBI): domain Eukaryota; kingdom Metazoa; phylum Arthropoda; class Arachnida; order Araneae; family Eresidae; genus Stegodyphus; species Stegodyphus mimosarum. Next base: position 283,484 of record KK112597.1, read on the forward strand.
GAAATCATTCAAAATATGTATAAACACCTTCTGCAGCAATAGACTGGAAACCAGTGTAATTATGAGTGAAAACGTTTACGTAAAGCCAACCTTCACCTCAATAAAGATTTTTGAGTTCACTTTTCAGTCTGTCATAAATATTTCAACAACATCTAACACATGCCCTTGACAAGAAAGTTATTGAAACTACTATTTTATTCTTTACCCTTTAACATATTTAAGATAGCATAATTTAAACATGCTCATGAGGGACAGACCATCTAAGCTACTTGGGCATTTTCGGGTTTTTCTTGTGCGTAGGGTGAATACGAAGTCAAAGAAAGAAAGGCGTAGCGACAAAGAAGCCTTTATAAAGGAAAAGCGTTAAAGCAAATGAAGAATAGCTCACATTTTAGATTAATTTTCAGTAAGACAGAAGAAAGCAGCAGACAGCAGTCCAAATAGGCCGAAGCGTAAAGAGCAAGTGTCTTACGTTCAGGGTGAAATCCCAATTCAGACTGAGTTAGTTTTGGTTTACAATGCATTTTGATGAATTAGAAACACAGGAAGAAGCGAGACAAGAAATATCCTAAATGTCGACCATGTCGTTTAGGCTTCAGCAGTTCAGAAGAATATAGAGACCATTATAAAAGTGAAGAGCATAAGCAAAGATCTGCCGAGTTTCACTATTTGAAGAATTTAGCCTCTGGTTCAGATGAAGATGAAGCTGCTAAAGTATTGGAGCAGTTAACAGGTCAACAACCTGTTTTTTCAAAAGCAAGGTACACAGTTAGATCTTTTGGTATCAGAAGAAATGAAAAAATTGCTGTTCATTGTACTGTCAGAGGTCCAAAATCTGAAGAAATTTTAGAAAAAGGATTGAAAGTTCGAGAATATGAACTAAAAAGAGATATTTACGTTGTTAATTTAATCTTAGACATATTCTTTATTTTTCTTACATATTCCCCCCCCCGTCAAAGAAAGAAAGGCGTAGCGACAAAGAAGCCTTTATAAAGGAAAAGCGTTAAAGCAAATGAAGAATAGCTCACATTTTAGATTAATTTTCAGTACGACAGAAGAAAGCAGCAGACAGCAGTCCAAATAGGCCGAAGCGTAAAGAGCAAGTGTCTTACGTTCAGGGTGAAATCCCAATTCAGACTGAGTTAGTTTTGGTTTACAATGCATTTTGATTGGATAGTTAAACTTCTGTAAAATTATTATTGGTTACTTGACTTTTAGTTCCATTTACATCATCAGATTTGTGTAAGTGCCATATGGCATGGATCAATCTAGAAATGACGCAGTGCGTAGAGAGGTTATTATTTTTAGAATTGAGAAGAGAAATTTACGTTGTTAATTTAATCTTAGACATATTCTTTATTTTTCTTACATATATATATATATATATATATGGCAAAGTATTGTTGTTAATTGATAGTAGCTTGGTTTCTTCCCTTTGACAAGTCAATTAATCTACGGTCAATTACAATAACTAATTTTTCAATACTTTAAAGTTTTATTTTTGATTTTGGTATTTTTGCGATTAAGGATATTACTTGACAGATTTTTATGGTTTCTATTGCAGTAGCGGTGGGTCTCTAGAAAATACTAATTTTAAATACTAATTAAAATACTGACTAAAAATTTTTTTCATTTAATAATTCATGGTTTTAATTAAATTTCTCTTTCTTGAAATTGGTATATGAAAAAATTTTCTACTTATATATATATATGAAGAAACTAAATCTCTAATAAATTACTAATTTAATAAGTAATAGCTGTTTGAATTTCTTCTTTAGATTTTTAAATGTTCCCTACCTAGCATCTGCAATGAATCAAAATTTCTATCTATTGCGTCATTTCTAGATCAATCCATATGTACGACTTGATAACACTCATGATATAATTGGACCTAAAACAGCCAATTATAATTTTACAGCAGTATTAATTATCCAATTAAAATGTATTGAGAACCAAAATTAATTCAATCTAAATTAAGATTTCATACTGAACGCAACGCACTTGCTTTCTACACTACGGTCTAGCTAGACTTTTGCCTGCTTCTCTCTTCTTCTTGCAAATCTATCAAAAATGCAAGCATTTTAAGATAGGTACAAGTAATATACTAAGTTATTTGCGGTCGCAACATGTTTACTGAAATAAAAATGAAGATTTAATCTAGCTTGGCTGCCAGTTTCCTATTGATTATGGATCAACGTTCTACGTTCTACGTCCTCAATATGGCAAAGTATTTTTTATAACAATGATTCGAGAGGGTAGTTTCGAGGTTTTTCATTCATCTAATTTTGTTTTTTTATTTCTATTTTTACATGTTTTTATATATTCTGATTTTGAAATTATGTTTTTATATATCTAGAAATGAGAAAGTTTGTGAACCAAATGACGACGACAGCGAAACGTCAAAGCTCTGTACCTGAAGCCCTTCATTTGCTTTCTCGTATCAACTGTACATATTGTATAACATTTCTTTACTACTCTTCTAATGTTTTACTAAAAAGGCATTTTCTCTAAAAAGTCTTTTTCTTCTTGAAGTAGGGGGAGCATATGTAAAATATAAAATAAAAAAATATCTAATGAAATGCTAACTTAATTAACAGTAGATTTCTCTCGACTTCGTCATTCCTAGATCAATCCATACATATTACTTGCATATCGTTGATGACGTAGCTAATTCGGAACTTAAACGAAAACTTTCTCTTAACAGGCTGCCATATTATATAACTGCGCACTTTTGCTGCTCGCTCTCTTGCCGTTAAGACGTTGGAGCGTTGCTTTTCTTCCTATCGCAATAGTATAAAAAATGTAAATCTTCTTGATTAGGCACGGCTACAGTGCCTAGTGAATTGTAGCTGCAAATGTCAGTTGAAATGAAGATGAATACTTAATATGCCTCAAATGCCCTTTGCTGTTCATTATGAATCAACAGCTGTTCTGTGCTATCAGTGCTTCTACATCATCACATCTAAGCATCATAATGACTTCAAAGACAGCCATCATTACACGTATTTTTACACGTGTACCATATATGTGTGTGTGCCTGTATGCGTAATTATATTGCAAAAACTATTTTAAGCTAATCACTGCGCAAGCGGCTAATCATAAAAGAAACAGACCAGAAATTAATTGCTAATTCTGGGTATCATACTTTCGGAAATAAGAATGATGTTTGTGCACTCCACAATCACGAATGCCAAGGGTAATACTGAAGGACACTAGAAAGCGTGTTTTCCAAAATATCAAACAATTAAAAGGTATAAGTATTCGATTGTACCGATGTTAAATAACAGCAATTTTGTGCAGGAATTTGTTTGATTTATTATTCGAAAGATTTGATACTATTAGTGTAAAAGGAAGTTAATCATTTGATTAAAAGCAAAATTTTGCCGTTCAGTAGATAAAGAAATGTGATTAATTGTTTCTCTGTTTATTTCATTTTGTAGCCATAATATCATTACATTTATTTAGCTTATAAAATATGTACTGCATTTGCACATTAAAACTATCTATACATTAATAGGAAAAATTTAAGTGCAAACATGGTGTGCAAACTTTAATGTTGAGGCGGTTTTTCGAATTTAACATCATGCAGAAGTGTTTCACATCGAGCCAAATCATAGCTAAAAATTCCCTAGATCTGAAAATATGCGACATGTAAGCAAAATCATTCAAATAAAGATTACAAGGATAAAAAGGTATTTTATTCAAAAAATAGTTCCCACACAATTGGAGAGAAGACTGAAACGTCCGTGTGACAGACGCCTTGCAAGAAACGTCCAGTCTCTACAAGAGCATACAATCACCCTTGACTACGATACAGGAATTACAACGTCTGTCCATGCTGAGGACAAGATTGTCAAGGAGTTGTTGAGGCATTGCTTCTCATTATCTTTTTAGCGCTAATTTCAACTTCGGTGTCATTGCTCATGGCTAGTCACGTGCTCCAAAATGTCTTCCGATAATTCCCTATAAAAAAAACACGCCTTTTATGGAAGTTAGGTCCGGTGAATTTGCTGGTCAATCCGTGCGCTGAATACCTACATTCTCCAAAGGCTCTGGTGTAAATACTGTATAATGAAACGCAACGTTGTTGTCCATGAGCAGGGTAAGTCCAGAATCACAGCACCTCAAGGCACGAGAACCTCGTTGCAAAAGCGAACATCAGTGACTGAACTTCCTTGGACGATGTTCAAGTAAATGCGCTTATCAAGCATGGTACCACTCCAAACGAGAACTCGGGCATCTGCAAAATAGTCCCTTTCGATGATGTTGGATGGATGGCTGCTTGTTCCATTTTCTCTCCAGAACCACTTGTCAGATTAAATCGGTTGTCAAGCCTACTCCTGTTATATCCAGTTCTTGTGTTCCTGGTAAACCGACCTCTCCCATAAGCAGGTGTTAATGGCAGATACCGTAGTGGTTGTTGTGTATATAGACGATATTTATGCAGCCTCCTGGTTACGGTACAATGTCATATCGGACGTCTAATAGTCTGTTGTAATTGTCTTATGCTTTCTCCGGCTGTCTATCGCTGTCTAAATATTGCTGTGAACGATCCCGAAATCCTCTTTCGGACTTGTCGCACTTCGACCTTCTTTCAGTTTCCCAAGCGACGACCTCGTGTAAAGTCATCCAGATGACGTCTCTTGGATTTTCTATTGGCTGTATTACATGATAATAGCAACTTGATGCCGTTTAAATCGTTGTAAACCAAGCATTCACTGAATTGCTGAGCTTACACTACCCGTGTGCTTTATTCCCTTCCAACACCCTTCGTCCTAAGTCATGTGCTATATATGTGCATATATGTGTCTGCACCTGACCACAAGTCTATTTTCTAACCGGTCTTTCGGTCCGTTTGGTTGTCCTTTTTGCATTTATGCTAATTTCTCTCTTTAATTTTCGCATATAGTTAATATATGATTTATTTCAAACCATCTTTCTAAAACTGACATCATTTCTGTAAATTTAGTTTTCTATTTGCCCATGAGCCAGATTTTTTTTTTTAATTTAAGGCCATAGTGTACCTCTTATTTAACTTTATTTTAGTTTGTTGTTTCTCATTCAAGACAGATGGCGGCACCTATCATCATGCAATCCTGTTTTGAACACCACTTTCAAATGCATAATTTTCGCGATCATCATCGAATCAGAGACTTTGCCTAGAAAGAAAAATAAAGACATTATCAAAGTTTCCTTGCCGTTTGTATTCAAGCATGTTCGGAGTTGTCGAAGAGACATATTTTATTTAGTGATATACAATAAAATTATGATACGTAATTTTGAGAATTGATTTTATTACCCTCAATTCTTCGGTATTTAATTGATTTTTAAAAATTAAAAGAATGCCATTTTAGTGGTTTAAGCATAAAACATTGATATAATAATCGTCTGTAAAATTCTACAGGTTTTTTCGCGATAAAATTTATTCTAAGTATATAAACGATAATTTCTAAATAAGAATTATCTAGCCTGTCAGGATAATTCGAATATGCAGCCCAACCAGTAGAATCAGGTAAAGTTTCAATTACGTGGAATCGATAAACAAGATAAAAAGTGTCCACATGAAACAAAGTTTCTGCTTAAAATACTTACGTAAGAAAAGTATAATAATCTTCAGATACTGCAGATGCCAAGGCAGCAAAAATCAGAGTAATATTCATAAATTTGCAAGACTAGTTTCGAGGTTTAAATATGTAACCTTCATCTTCAACTGGAAGAATGCAATATGATTTACTGTGTAATTTTTAGATTTCCTCATGCAATATAGACTTAAATATACATTTTATTTTTCAGTGCTTAATTTATTCGTATTTCAGGTTTAAAATATTACTTTAATTGAAATCATTAATTCGTTTTTCTCAATTAAAGAACAGCAAAATCTTTTGCATGAAAAGCTCCGGAAAATTTCCATTTGAGAAAAAATTTGTTATTAAAACGGTGAATTGTTCTTGCATACCTCTTTGGGTCAAGTATTTTACAACGGTATATGTTGTTTACTTCAATCAATTTATAAAATTAGTTCACGCTCCACTACTTTTACATGAAATATTTTTTATTATTAATGTGTAAATATTTTTGCAAGTACTGGGTTTAAAAATTACATATGTCTTTATTATTTTTCTTCTTGTTGTTATTGTAGATTTGATTTCTTATTACAGTCACAGACTACTGTTAAATACTAATAATGTAAAATATTCGCACAGACTAAAAGTTTTATACTTTTATTTTTCTGTTTCATTTATCTTGTAACCAATAAATTAAAATTAAGTAAACTTATACGAAAACAGCTGAATTTGTTTCGAATGAAACAAAGTTTGCTTAACATTTAGCTCTCAATACTTTCAGTAGATGGCGACACCAAAGCTGAAAGTTGCGATTTTACGTGGTGCTGAATAGTAGCTTCGAATCTTTTGATTTATTACTAGCTGCCCAAAATAGTTATCATAAAGAATAAAAAAACACTTAATGATGTTTAATTAATCCCAGTAACATCATTTTTAGGGTAGAGTTGGTTGTAATAATAATTGAAATGAATGTACACTGCGGAAAAAAAAAAAAAAGAAATTTCTATTTCTCGCTTTCTACTGGGCCGACTGACGAAATTCAACTTGCATTTCTCATGTCTCGAAAGCGCGATTTAGGATATCTAGTACATTTATGTATGGCATTATTCTAACATAGGTATTTTGACACAAAATCGGACTTTTTCTGAAATAATATACCAATATTTTGACATATTTCAATTCTACGACTCAAATTATGCCAAACTGCCAAGTTTTGTAAAAAACACACGAATAGTTTTTAAAATATTAGCTCTCAAAATTTTAGCTCCTCAGTGTTAATTGAATTTTGTACAGCCTGAGTAAAAACTTTAAGGCCAGTAAAAATTTTTGAGAAAATGTAAAATGAAATAAAAGGGATTCAAATAATGTTAATTATTAAAGTTTATTGATAAGAAATAAATGCTATAAACATAATTTGTAAATACATAATTATGAGAAACATGTCGTTATTTACAAAGTTAGTATTTCTGCTTGAGTAAAAACTTTAAGGCCACCACTTATTTTTTAAAAATAAATATAATATAATCGTGTAATTACCATTGCAACTACTAGCTTGTGACACCGCTGCAATTTTCACATTTGTCATACGTTTCTTCGAAGTATTGGTGATCTTTGTGAAGATGGCGAAGGGAACGAAATTAACTGATCGTGAAAGAGGAGAGATCGAAGCTTTGTCTTCAACAGGAATGAGTAGTCGTGCTATTGCGATAAAGATAGGAAGATCAAAGACTGTAGTCAACAATTTTTTAAAATTGAAAGACGATTATGGTAAAAAGAATACTGGGGGAAGAGCTAAAGCTTTGCCCTCGCGTGATGAAAGAAGAGTTTGCCAACTTGTATCTACTGAAAAGTACTCAACCAGGAAACTGATTTCGACGACAGGTTTAAAAGTTTGTCAAAAAACGATTTATAACACAATTAGAAGGTCTGGAAGGTTCACTTACACAGCAAAATTGACTAAGCCTCAGTTACTACAGAGACACAAAATAGAGCATTTGAACTTTGGCCAGAAAGTCATGACCTGGGACAACCAATGGATAGAAATTATTTTTTCTGACGAAAAAAAATGGAATTTGGATGGACCAGATGGCTGGAATTTCTACTGGCATGATATAAAAAATGAAAAAGAAATATTCTCCAAGCGCCAATTAGGTGGAGGGTCTGTCATGACTTGGGGCTGTTTTGCTTGCAATGGTGTGGGCTCAATTGCATTCGTTTCAGGTAGAATGAATTCACAAGGATACCAAAATGTCCTAACAAATCATCTTTTGTCAAATGCTGAATGTCTTGCTGGAGAAAAGTGGAAATATCAGCAAGACAATGCATCGATCCATTCGAGTAACAGCACAAAAAATTGGTTCCAAGTCAACAATGTTGAAACTGTTAAATGGCCAGCTAGATCACCTGACCTCAACCCAATCGAGAACCTTTGGGG
>KK112597.1:295954-306381 GCA_000611955.2 Stegodyphus mimosarum
AAATTATAATAAGAAAACTTTACCATCTCCAAGGAACAGAAATTCAATTTAAAATTATTATCGAAAAGGAATTTGTCAAAATTTTTAAAATAATTTAAAAATAGAATTTTCTAGTATTCCTTTGCTTTAAAATCAGTTAAGGAAAAACTAATCGCAAAAATGCCAAAATCGAAAGTAAAAATTTATTTAAGTATTGAAAAGCCAGTTATTGTTATTGATAGCAGATTAATCGCCTTATCAAGGGGATAAACCAATCTACTATCAATTAACAACAATTTTCTTATTATAATTTACTGTGAATTATTGGTTTATATATATATATATGTAAAAATACGATGGCTTTGCTCTTTGCGAATTAGCAACCTTTAATTAATTTTCTGCAATTCAGGATCTTCTCCTAGACCACTACCTTCTGGAACATTCGCGCCTGTTACATAACCTCCTCATATAAATGCTGCGTCATAAGTTTTCATACACAGATGCCTTTTCGCCTTCATCCTGCTAACACTTCGCTATGCTCCTCTTCTGTGCTAGAACGTTATAACGTATTAACGTATTAAAGTCAGTCGTATCTAAGTAGTTCAATTACCGAATAATCTGCTCTGAATTGAAATAAAGATATGCTATTAAAAGTCCTGAGTTGTATTTTTCTCCATGGTTCAATCATCCCAGCTTCGTCAAACATCTGCCAAAACGTGTAATGGAATAGCCTCACCACTCACCCACGATGTGTTGAAATAACTGAAATATTACATATATACATATATCATTCGATGGTTGTGAATGATGACTTTGATTATTATCTTTCTATTATTTTCAAAATTATATAAAGGAAGTTTAAAATTTTGAAAAGAGAATTTATATAAATATTTTGTAATATGTTTATAGGTACTGACGTGCATAGAGACGGACAGGGCCTTGTAGTCTTCTAGATATTTATAAGATTTAATCAAGTTTCTTCGCATTGAATTTTATTTAAAATTACTGTGTGTGCTTCCCCTCTCTCTGTACATTTCATCACTGCTAATTGTGTTCTTCTGCTGGTTTATGTCTATAATTATTAGTTTTTATCGAAATTTGATCTACAGTTCTATTTTTGTGTATTGTTTTTTATAGGGATTCTATGTATGGATACCCGTTCTATGTATGGATACTCCAATATGGTATAATTCTACTGGTTTTGTTTATAGGTTTTTGTCTACTGTTTTGTGCAGTGATTTTCCCAATGGGTATCTGTATTAGTCTGTAGATTTATGTGTACTGGCTTTTACAGAGATTTGGCCTACGGCTATCTGCATAAGTCTGAGTTCTTGTCTGCTGGTTTTTATGAGAAATAGAGCTACGGAATATCCATTTTTAATGGAAATTTGACCTATGGATATTCATAAAATTCTGGTTTCTGACTATGCGTTTTTACAGCGATTTTGTTTATAGTACCCATATGTTCTACAGGTTTCTGTTTATGGGGATTTGGCCTACTGGTTACGTACAGTTTATGGGTTTTTACGGGAATTTGGCCTACGGGTACCCGTACAGCTGTACGGGTTTCTTTCTACGGGTTTTTAGGGGGATTTGGCCTACGGGTACCCGCACAGTTCTACGGGTTTCAGTATGTGGGTTTTTACGGGGCATTTTTAGCAGGGAACAAAGACTATATCATTGCAGATTAGCGCGAAGAGCGACTACTTTTCGACTATATGGTTGGTTAAAATTTCAGTTACGTCGTAGAATATCATATCGTATCATAAACGGAGAATCCTATGATTTCTCAGTCGAATTATTTGAAGATTCAGGAATTTATCCAGTGATGTACATGAGTGTCATGTAAAGACGTTTTTCCTCTTGATGAAACCAGGCTTTCCTTTCATCTCATGCCTTCAAAATGCCTAGCCTTTAAAGACTGATAAAGGCTCTGACCAAATACTCAGGAAATGGTTTGAATTGGATTATTAGTTTACGGCAAAGCAGTGCTATCTGCCTAAAAGGAGGGATGCCTTCGTGAAGAAGTTTCTGAGGAAAACTATCTCGTATGCACGTTACACATGAGAAAAACCACGAAACGCTTGTGCAACCAGCCCGTTCGCCGGAATACGAACCCTGGCGTGAACTACCAGTGTTCAGCGACTTTGCTGCTCGGCCGTTTGGAGGCCCTTATGGAATCGAAGGCGATAACTTTATTTAAAAGGAATGTTAGAAATGCCAAGATGTTTCGAAAAGTTGGATGCTTTTTAATATACTTTCAGAACGCCTGAAGAAAAAGAGCAAGCCATTAAGAAGAAAAAATAAATTTTTGCTGAAAATTTAGTATTTTTTAAAAAATTTAAAACTGTTTTAATCTAATGATATTTGATTCTTGCGATTTCAAAAATAAAATATATGACTAAAATATGAATCCCATTTTATAAACTAAATGTAGGATGAAAAAATTTTATAAAGCAATGCGCACAATGATAAAACTGTTTAAAGCAATATATGAATGCCATCCTAAATTAAAATGTCGGTTATATTTATTTATTTAGTTAGTTAGTTATTATTCCGCCTGCTTCACCTTTCAATGGCATCAGATCAGTCATGTTATTCTGATCGTTGCACCAGCAACCTGAGTTGGTTATATATCTCTCTTATTTATGTATCTCTTCTGAACAGCCCGTTGAAAGGCGTGTCAACTGTGCTTTACTGTATTTTTTTCTTTTATTATATGCAGTTTTCAAATGCTTTCGAAAGAAACAATTCAAATAAGTAAAATCAAATTCTGGAAAATTTTTCTATTAATAAATATGTTTAAAATGCGCAGTAGGAATGAATAAATTGAAAATTTTAAAACAATTATCTGAAGAGACAATGCAGCACAAAAAATTAAAACGAAATTCTGAAAATTTAAAAATGATCTAAAATAATAACTAAAAATATAGTAAAGAAAATTATTTGAAAAAAAAAAAAAAAATGCACCTTTTATTTAAACTACGCAGGTCGAATGAGTAAATAGAGAATTTAAAAACAGTTCTTTGAAAGAAATCAGGCATCTTAAACACCTAAAATGAAATTCAAAAAAGAAAAAATTTCCTTAAAATAATAACAATCATAATTAAAAATATAATATAAAGGAAAAGTAGGGAACGATTGGGACTTTTTTTCCGCTCACGCCCATGTAGAAAAGGAAAGGAAAATAGGTTGCCATATATTAAGAAGTTCGCCAAGTGAACTATTCTTGGCGCAAACTGAAAAAACAATGGGCCAAGTTAAAATTTTGAATTTCTCAGTAAATTTCTCCCCACATTTTGCCAAATTTATTATCTTGGCATAAATTGAGTAGTAGAATCGAAATATGCAAAACAATTGGCATGCTATTTCAGAAAAAGTCCGATTTTGTGTCAAAATACCTATGTTAGAACAGTGCTATATATAAATCTAATATACATCCGTATTCGCACTTTCGAGACATGAAGAACGCAACTTGAATTGCGTCAATCGGCCTAGTAAAACGAAAGATATAGAACTGTCCTTTTTTTTTTCCGCAGTGTACATTTATTGCTTTCAAATCGCTTAGTTTGTTAACTAGTAATAGGATAAATTTCAATGGAAAATAGATACTATATCTGCCTTTTCTGTACAACAACAAACTGCCGCGTTAAAGATAAAAATATTTTAATTCCGGCATTTGCAATTCATTTCCTGAAAACCTTTAGTTTATTGATTGAATTCATCAGACATTACACGAATTGTCAACAAATCTTTTTATATTGCTAAATTTTCTGATTCAATTTAAATTATTTACACTTTGTAGTATGCAAAAAGTCAGAAATATAAATGATTGCTGGCAATGCAAAGCGTTAAAACATTTATATTGCTGAGTTTTTCATTAAAACTTTCTTAAATTCGCAAAGGATATAAAGTAAATAAAAAAATTCTGTACTCAGAATTTGTGTTTCGAGGTGCACATGTTCGGTTGGAAGATTATATGCGTTAAAAATTTAGTGGCTGTAGGCGCTGCCATTTTTCTATAATGTGGTTCAGTTCGAAGGGAAAATAATTATCAGGTTAGTATATCACGGTTTGCCGATTTGAGTTTTCTGATTTAATTCGAAGTATAAATACCTTATGCTGCCCAGGCGACAACACGAAACTTTCAAAATTGCTCAGTTTGTGATCAAAAGTTTATTAAATTTGCACAAAGTAAGAAATAAAGCTCAACTTTAAAATTCAAAAGTCTGGTTTCGAGATGCCCATGTTTGGGAACAGGATAACTTTTATTCAAAATTTAATCATTGTAGGCGCCGTCTTTTTTTCCACAGGGCGAGGAGCAAACATGTATACATACAAATTTTTCATTATTGAATAGTAAAAATTACTGTAGACTCCGATTTATTTCCCTAATTAATACTCCTGCATTATATTTAGTGACAGTGATGTACTTACTGTTTTTTACACAAACTGTCGAAATCTAGCTCTACTGACGTTATCTGCAGTCGCATTTCATATACTGCTATTAATTCGTTTCAATACTTTGTTCCTCTTTCCACATACGTAAAGAAATATATATCACTTAAATACCGTGCTCCGAATGGTATTAAAATGTTTACAGCTGTGCGAGAAACTTTTAAGCATTCTGCATGAATTTGCAATCAAACATTTAGGATTGATTTGATTTAAATTTATATTTTGACTTCGAATCTGTTCATATGTCGATAAGTTATTCCCTTTTCTTCATTAAGCCTTCTGATTTATCGTTGTACACGAAAGAAATTTTTATCCAGGTATAATAAACTTTTACGTTCGGAAAATAATCGCTTATACTTTTCAAGTAGAAGTTTCACTATTGTATAACTTTTAACACTGTCCTCTATATTCAGTTCATTTTCCATTAGAAAAGTTCTTAGGTTTTCAAAGCACTGCACGTTATTCACTTCGATGTGTGATGACCACATTATGTTTTAAAACTGATGTGAAACTATATGTACCATTACATTGTTTTAGTTAATAACCGCTAGTCAATTACAGTGAATGCTTCGTAATTTCCTTTTCCAATTTTTATTTTGACTCACGGAACTCCGGACTTCCACGGAACACGATTTGAAGCACTAACTTGAACAAAATTATTTCAATTAGAGCCTTTTATGACGCAAGCATCGGTGATTATTGTTGGAAGTTGTATGTAATAATAAATTATTACAATATATAATAAAAGTGAACATTTATATATTTACATATAACTATCATGATATATACGTGCATCTATTTAAGTTGAAATACATAATTGAACTATTTTCATATGAGTTCTTGTCTCACAACACTTACGAGAGCTTATAGCAGCACGTATAAGTAAGTACAGCAGTTGAAGTAAATTGGCAAACTTGCAAAATAAAATGTCAGGGATCCCCGACCACGAAATACGTTTTCTCCAAAATCGAAGATACTCTAATAATATATTTCTCGCTTAAATTGTACAATTTTTAAACAAAATATTGTTCATTGCAGCTTTCTTATCTCTAATGTCTACTACCCCAGTGTCAACTTAATTGTCATCTGTTGGTATTATGTCATTAAAAACAGTTATATAAATCCGTAATTACAATTTTTAACCCAAAAAGGGCTATTAGTCTCTAAACGGGATTTTGCTCCGAACCACTGTAAATACGTCGTTTCAATTTTCATCCGAGTTCGTTGCCATTCGGTAAAACGCAAGGTTTCATCTTTCAAATTAATCTTTCTCTTGTGGATTAAAAAACTAAGCTATCTATTTTAAAGCAAAAGATGCAATTCTTAAAAATATTCGTTTCTTTCTTTTGAAGCGGATTGATTTAAATAGTAAAAATGCATTTAATTCAGGATCTATCTAATAAAAAAACATTCAGTATTTTTTTAGAATGATGTTACATCTTTTTTATTTATTTATTTAACATTTTACAAAACTTTAATGTATTTTTTCATTAAAGAAAACGATTTTAAAACGAGCAATGGCATCAGTGTTCGAAATAAAACATTCTTCTCTCCAGTTCGCTAGACTGTCTACTGGAAATTGTAAAGAAACGCTCTTTTTTAATATTTTGTGGATTTGCGGTTAAAATGAATTTTACGTAGCGTAAGGACGGAGATAGAGATTTTTAATAAATAAAACTGACACACAAAACTTTAATAATAAGAAGACGAAAAACGTTTTGTAAGACATCTCATTAAGGAAATTGAACATTGATAAGATAAACTGAGAAAGGACAGAAAAAATAGACGAAATTTAGTAATTAAAGCTAAAACGCAAAATTAGCAAGAGTGACTGCTGCAGCAGACTGGTACACTGCGAACTCAGCGAGAGTCTAAAAAGCGTTTAAAAAACCCTTCGGGTGACCGTTAAAATCTGAAACCCTTTTACTCTTCAAATTTATTTTTTACCTTTTTGTTTTTTCTTTTAAAGACCTCACTTTTTTGTATATCACTTTTCAAATTATCGTCATCAAATGCTGTCCGCCTGTATTACTTTTAAAGAAATCAAATAATTTTTATTAAAGATCTTTACAAAATGGCAAAATTTCCATAGAATATCCTGGAAAATTTATATAAGGATTTTTTTATTTTAGTATTTATTTAATGATTATATAAATCTTTGTTACTTCTATTTTTATCAGTTTAACAGCTTTTTGATAATTCTCCTCATTTTAAAGCAAAATTTATGTTACGTAATTCGACGAAGGTCATTTAAATTCCTAATGTCATCGTTTAAACACATTTACTTCACAATCTATCGCTTTGATAACAATGCACTCATATCGAACTAGTACGAGTAAAGACTATTTTTTTTCATAAAGCTACTGACGTTTTGTCAATATCGCTTTAGTGTTCGTATTACTCTTCAAGCTGTTGGCACCAGATATTGCTGCCACCGTGTAATATTTCAAAAAATAAGCTAAAAATCTGAAAAGCTTCAGAGTTTAATGGTCGCTTAAAAGGGTTTATTAAATTTTTTACGCTAAGGCAGAGCTTACCAATTTGCTCTTGCACTCACTTGCATCTAATGGTCCTGCACCAACAACCACTGCATTCTGATTATGCGACTGAATGGTGTGGATTTACTGCTGTTTTTATCCTCGGACAGTTTTTCTTTGAAACTCTCACCCCTCAATGTCCTAAAAGGTGCTCTGTCACGACTGCAAAGGTACAGTGAACTCCTTCGACAACAAGTCTTTCCTACTTTACAGGAACGGCAATGTTTGCAGACCACTGTCTTCATGCAAGATGGAGGAACGCCCCACACTGGGCGCCAAGTCAACGAACTGCTTCTTGCTAACTTTGGCGACAATCCTGTAGTATCCAGAGCTTTTCCGGGTGCCTAGGCTCCTCGTTCGCCCAACTTAAATCCCTGTAATTTCTGGTTATGGGGATTCCTAAAAGACCGTGCTTATAGAGGAGGAACTAGGACTTTACCGGAGTTTAAAGCCAGCATCACACGCCACCTTGCTGAAATCTCCTGAGAGTTACTCCGCGGTACCATTGAACAAGCTATAATGCGCTTTCAACACGTAACTGATGTCAATGGAGCACACGTTGGGCACATTCTGTAATAGAATAAATTTTAATGATTCTGACAGATTTTCTGCCCTTCTTTAGGTGCCCTAATTCTCCCTGGTGGTCAAAATTTGCATTACGTTTTATTGTAGAAATCGTTTCCCCATCTCCATGGTCCACCTAACATATATACCAAATTTCATCAAAATTCAAAACGCAGAACAGGTTCTAGAGAAGTTTGAATAGGGTCACCTGAATTATAACCACCCTGTATATTCCTCGTATTGTGGGAAAACGAAGACATCCACTGCCAACAAATTTTGATTATACGTAATCGTCCTCCCGAATATGGTTACCTCGAAGCACAAATTTCGAATCTGTATTTGATTTTTTTCATAATTTTCAAAATTAAAGAATTTTTGCTCAACATACTCAGCTATTTTTAAGCAAAAATTAGCAACACTTTTTGAAATTAAAACATTTTTATCTCCGTCGCGGCGGACTGCTACCATTGGGCAAAATGTAAAATATTTATTTTTCATTTTTAATCCGCAAATTCTATATGTGGGCATTGGGTCAAATAAGATGGTTATTATATCCAAGCATCAGCGTGCTGCCATTTCGTAAGGAGTAAAATATTTGAACTTTTAAATTATAAATCTTTCTATTACTGACTAGCAGACCAAGTGACTAAAAAGGAATGAAAGCATTTCTTGAAAATATTCTTCCTGCTTTTTAATCTGATTAATTTAAATAAAAATGAATGTTAGTTATGAGATGTTTAATCAGAAATATTAAATATTTCTACGAAATGATCTACTCATTAAAGTTATTACATATTTTTTTGGTTGAACAAAAATTCATCAAATTTTTACAAAATATGAATTAAACAAAAAAATTCAAAATTCAATGTACGGGCTTCTACGTGCCCATGTTCGGGTGGAGAACTTCGTGTATCGAAAATTCGTGGATCTAGATGCCGTCGTTTTTCCACAATGCGAGGAACACATATATACATGCATACAGATTCTTCATTATTCAGATTTTTTAGTAATACATCGTAATAACATTTGGTAGGAAAATATGAGAAGTGACTCGGACAGAAAAATGATAGGGACAAAAAGTGAGGTTCGAGATTAATAGTTCCTCTAGAGCTGAAAATAAAAACAAATTTGAGTTTTATTTCAACCTCAAGGATGAAATATGATTCAAGAAAGTAATTAATGTACGTTAAATGTATAAATGTACATTAAATATATAATTAATGTACATTAAATGCATAAATTTCTTTAAGGCAATTTATACCAACATTCGTTTTAAATATAATAGCAATTGCATTTTCTTAAACTGATAAATACTTTTTACCACAGTATTACAATCTATCTTTATTTAAGTAACATCTTTCAAACACGGAAACAATTTCCTTTCTTTAAGCTCCCGTTTTAGAAAGAAGCCTTTTGGAAACATTTCCTGTAGGTCAATTTGCCTGTGACACCCTTTCGTACCATTTTACACAGAGATACAAAAGATTAGATTTTATTTTCTCCTCATTGTCTTATTGTTTACCACTGAAACTTAAAAATAAACTATCTCTTTTAAACATAGGACTTCTTATATTCATTGGGGAAGGAAAATATATTTACATTTGATAATAAAGAGACCTTTTAAATAATTAAAAGAGAAACATTTGCTCATAAGCTCAGTTATTTGCAATCGCTGCTTACTGATAGATGATTTTCTCCAATGGTGATCCGTAAAACCGCTTAAAAATTATCTTCTTGTTGTCCAACAAAGTTATCCGCTGTTAGAAATAGCGTTAATAACCTATTTATTATTCCATTTCATCCTTCTACCGCTCACAACAGTACACAAAGTTTCCAGAATGTTTACTTTCATATTATTATCTCACTTATCAGTTAAATTCATTGTCTAATTCTAATAGATTCCATTTCTAAGTTTAAAACTGTAGAAATCTGTCGCGTATCTTGCCAGAGTGGTTTGACCCATGTCTTTGAAACTAAAACGGCGTTAACATGTTGCATCAAGGACACGAATCTGATATAGGAAAAGGAGAAAGAAACATATCTTCGATAGCTAATCATAGATGGAAACTTAATCATATTTTTTACTTGGGTTCTCCACAAATTACCCATAAAGCATTTTCAGATATAAAGCTGGACTTCCTTGTAGCTTTTCCCATTCACAATAATCTGTCTTCATAAGTTAATGACATTAATTCCACTTTAATGCTTGCTAATGATTTCAGAATTCTAAATCTTGATTTTTCACTTTTGATTATTATTTTTCTCGGAAAATGACTCTACGTTCCTGTTCGCTTTGCTCTGCCTATTAGAGCTGAACGATTCTCCCCAGAACTGATTCAAAGAATCGATTCACTTTCCTGAGCGAATAAATAGTGATTCCAAATTATAAAATTGTAGCTGCTTTACAGTTCATAGAGAGCTCCTGTTAGAATCTTACCACGATGAAGATTAAGAATAGGAATGTGCTCTTCGTTTACGAACGTATTCCCTTTACTCAGCGAGCGAATGCCTGATTCTCGAAAAAGAAGAGTGGAACTCTTTTAGACTTCATCCATTAAGAGCTCTTCTTGGAAGCGTGCCAGGAAAATTCGAGTCCCACTTTAGTGAAGAAAAGAATGTTTATTCTCCCGTACTAAAAGTGTGTTTCATTTTTATCTTTTCTCAACTTTTTGAATTTTTTTTATTTCAGAATCTTATTGCTATTTCGATGTAGAAATGAGCTTTTAGGAAATTTCAAAACTGCAGTTGAAAGAAATCAGTTCAGTGATCTAGCGTTTCATTGAGTCGGTTCTTCTGGTTCCATTTCTCATTTTATTCTTTTCGCTGTTCGTTCCAACTTTGTTAATAGTTCTCGATCTCACTGCTCATTCGATTCTCTCTGCTCATCGT
>KK112597.1:306851-317349 GCA_000611955.2 Stegodyphus mimosarum
CCGCTCTTGATTCACTTCTCGTCACCAATGTTCTCCATTATGTTATGGGACGTGTAAGTCATCCAAAATAACTGATTGAGTTTAGGGAGCGAAGGGTTCTGATCCGATCTCATAAAAGAGCGATTTCTCGCATCTCTACTGCCTATTGTTTTCAACATAAATAAAATCATACCTCCTTTCATTTTGCAAAATATTGATGTTCCTGAAAAAGAAAGACCTGTGTCTGATGGCACTTGAAGCTGATAAGGTTTTATTCAAAATGTATGCTAAATTAAGATTGCTATTTTATGGTTAATTTTAATTTTAAAACGAATTTTCTGCACTGCAGTTGGTGTTTCAGTATAAAGGATACTTATTTTAAATATTTTGTCTCAGAGCAAGCCGACTACTGTACACAAGAAAGTGCGCAAGTAAAATACATGGTTATACACGAAACTTATGTGTTTTGTTTAGAGAGTATTAAGAAACATGCTCTGGTGTAACGAACATGGATTACTTCAAAATGTTAATTTTATTTAATTCTGATTAATGGAATGGGAAAAAATAAGATAACACTGAATTTAAAATATTTTAATGACTGTAACACTGTCCCTTCTTAGACTTAAGAACTTATTAAAAATGCTCTTTTGCATATATTTTCGCGTAAAAGCATTATGCCCGAATTGTAAAAATCAGTAAGATCATTGCGAATGCTCATGAAAAACAGTTAGAAGCTGCTCATGAATCTTACCATTTCACAATTTACCACTTAGTTTCAACTGTGTATTACTATTTCAACTACTAATCTGTACACAAGCTTATCATTATAAAGCGCGAAAATGCACACGCATCAGTAAGCCCACGGACAGTAATAATTATCTTCTTTTAGCCAAGCTGCGGACAAAGGAAATGAAAGCATGGGCCTCCAGCTGGCAGTTAATCAAAATCTTAAATTCGAAGTCGCGTCTACCAACTATCTATCCATCTATATTTCTGTTTCTATCTTTAGTCCTTAGATGGCAACACTTATTTTATTTCATTCCTTTATTTTCCTTTTCCCTTTCATCGCAGAGAGTGCAGTGGTTAGCTACAAGATGGTTTCCGAAAATTTTACGGTCTCTTCTTTCGTCTGTGGTATTGTCTGTCATTAATTTCCAGCTGAAGCGATGATGTTCAGTCGTTGAAAGCGCGTTTAACAGAGCAGTTTTCAGCAGGTCTCCTTACGAGGGTATGTTTCATAATCTTAGGTAAACAGTGACCTTCTACTTGTTTTGAAAGTCAAGTTTGCAAAATTTCATCAAGATCGGAATGAAACTGTAGATCTACTATATAAATTACGCACAAACGAACAGACAAACGGAGACTCTTCTTGATATATGCGGATGATTTTAATGAATTATAATATTCGTGGAATTGTTATGAATACGTTCGACAAATGAGGTACGGCAAGAACATTTTATTGAATCCGAAACGTGTCATTTCGCGGGTCCAGATAGTAATTAAAAATAGTTGAAATGAATCTGCGTTTATTTGATTTTGAATCGCTTAATTTCTAAACAACAAGGAAATAACTTGAAAGGAAAATTAAATACCTTATAATTTGCTGAACAAAACACTGCAGCTTGGAAGATAAAAGTATTTCAACTCTGCACATTAGGTACATAGTGCAATATAGTAAAGGAAAATTTCTTTTAAATCGCTAATTTTTTATTACATTCGAAAGACAAATATATTAAGTTTCAAGACAGAAGAGAAAAAAAGACAGCAAAACATAATATTAGCAAAGCCAACTTTGTGTTTGCTGTATATTTTAGTCAAGGTTCTATCGATTTCGAGGGCAACCAGTACAGGTCCACTTCATCAGGAGCAAAGAAATCTGCCGAAATGATTGGCACTGGAAGAACATTCTAGAGAATGTCGATTGGTAGCAAAAATCAAGACAGAAGAAAAACAAATTAAACACAAAATTAGCAAAGTAATAGCCTTGTGCTTGGTATAAACTTTATTCAAGACTCTATAGATTTCGAGGGCATCAGGAGCAAAAAAGTCTGCGAATAGCAACAAACTTCTTTAATACCACGGAGATTCCGGATTAAATTTGAATCATAATCGTAAATATCACGTTTTGTAGAGTAACAACACAGAGCTTTACCGACGACACGCTGACCTCGCCAAGTTATATTATATAGAAGAAAAGCTTTGCAAACTGTGCGGTTCGAACATGAAGCATTCTGGGAAAGTTCCAAGTAAAAACAAAGTGAACTCCAAACAGAAAGCTGGATCTAAAAGTATTTTCACGAAGCGAGGAAGTTTCATAAGAAGAACTGTGCAAAATGAGAACAGAATGTTTTAAACAAAACCATGTTAAATGGTAGCTGTTCCTATGTAACTCAACATAAAAGAACATTTCCACTTATCTTATGTAGCTTCTAAAGAATTTATCAAAGAACAGTAAGGAACACTTGAAACCATTTATATATTTAAAAGTCATAGTATTTATTTTCAGCAAGATATTTTACTTGATTTCCTTGTGCGGATGACTGTTACGTTCAGTGGTGTAGCAAGAGCGTTGCGGATGGGAAAGGTCCGTCTCGGACGGAACGTTTTCAAGTTTTCAAGAAATTTTACTTTATAGGGGTTACTCATGCGGATCGTCGAAATACATGAAGCATAATGAGATTCTGAATTGCATAACGAATGAAAATGAGAAAAAAAATAGTCGATGTAAAGTATTTAGATAAATCAACACGAAATTTGAACAGCTGCTTACTTTTCTTATAACATTTTTATTCCGTCGAAACTTATGAAAGAAAATTACGAATATCCACTAAATTATAAACACTGTGACATTAACAAGGAAGAATTCCTCTTTAAGACAGAAGTACTTTAAAAGCATTCCATTATTGTTAAGGAAAACAGAGCAAGATCGTGGGAATGGGCCCTTTTTAATTTTTACGGTTTCTTCTAAATTACAATTCCCAGAAAAAAGTTATAAATATTGTGGTAACTGCTTACAGTAAGAGCTGTCTGTTGTGAAAAATGCTTTCCAAGAAAAATCATTTAAAAGTGTTTTAAAGTTATAAATTTTTATTTTGCATTAAAGAACTATGATTGTTTATTTTGCATTTAAGAGACCTTTCTATACTGTCATTAGTAGAGTAATCAATCGGACCTTAAGATGTCTTCGATGATATTAAGGAAAAAATATCAAAGCAAAAATATAATTTTAAAATGTAAGAGTTAGAATTGTTCTTCGAAAATAAACATAGTTTAAATTTATTTATGTCATTCTGATACGTTTTTAGTTGTTTGTTTGCATATCAAGAAGGGAGGCAAATTCAAAGACCGCTCCAGGCGACAAAAGCTGTGACCTATGCCAGTGATTAATACATCAGAATACTTTTCCGTCAATGCTAGTTTTCCTATACCACGTGCAATTAAATTAGTTACTTGCGCAATGCGTTGTTATTAGCAATACACTGTTGAGACCCAATCTATCGATGAAATCACATAGAGTGGCTTAATCACTACATCTGTCTAACGCAGGTTTCAGTCATCATAATGAAGGATCACCCTTCTAAACGTTTGGAGGATTAAGACATAAGCCGCATCCAAACACATATGGATAAGTACGAGCAAAATAGATTTTCACACAAATCTGCTCTGCCCCTTTCACACTATCCTATAGATCTATGTTTCGCATTTAATTATATACAATACATAGATTTCCTGTAAGGAACAGACTCATTTCAAAATTAAAATCAGATTCAGTTCAAAATACAAATAATTTCTGACAAACCTCGATAATATTTGGGACTATGTCTGCTGTTAGTTCAAAATCACAGTTAATCCGAGGACAATTAATGAAAAAAAATGAAAGGATTCAGATTATATATATTTTTCGTACCTTTTTTGTACCAGGTGTTTAAATTTTTAAAAATATTTGCGTAAGCTTTTCCTTTCTTCATTCGTTCAGAGAACGAGTTCCCCTAAATTTTAAAATGCGTTCGTCCACTTAGTGACTGTTTCCATCTTAAGAACATAGACAAACGCTTGCAAACTACCTGCGAAGCTCACGTCGAACATTCTCCTTCTAACTATTAAACTTTATGCCAACTAAATACAAGAAGCAACCCATCATGTCGAAGCAAACACGAGCTGACATTCAATCTATGATTTCACCCAGTCAGCTACAAGTTTAACTTTTCTAAATATTTGAGAATGAGGCGTAAGGCGTAGCAGGGACAACAATAAGAATAAGCAATATCCAAGTTTCAGAGAATTTGAAAAGAAATAACTTATAAATCCCGTAATGTTAATATCGTTATGTATTCTAATTGGAATGTAGGTTTCTTTTAAAGAAATACTGTTGTGGTAGTTATCTGTGATAGCAATATTACCATAGTAAGCCATGACTATTTTTCATTTGTTATGTTCTTACTATGTCCTCTAGAAATGAAATAATTTGCATAATTGTTTTGCTGTCGATTTTCGAGTGATAAAATTAAGAAAAAAATCTGATGTGTACACCACATGACTTCCTTGTACGGAATATTAAATTATACGCATTTTTTGTCGCATTTCATTTAAACTTATTGGATTGAATTAAATCTACTTCGTCGATAGCGCAAAAACTGGACCCCCGTCCTGGGTACCACAAGTGTCTGCCTCTCGTATTGAGTGTGTCCAAGCTCCTGAGACTACTTCAACGGCGGCGCAGACTTCTAGGTCTCTGCCCGGCTTCATACAAAGCATGGGACAAGGAAGAAAAACGCTTGCAAAATACGGAATACAAAAGAGAACACATAATCATCTTTGCCTCCGGGCACCACTCCATTGGCATAGATAGCCTTGTCCGCACTGTCAGTCATCGTCACTGGGACTGAGGGGGCGCATAAACACCATAAAATAAATGCGCTCTTTAAAATTCATTATATTTGTTTAACATAGCAATATTCTGGCGCTAGGTTCACTTGACACCGTTATATTTCATTAATTTTATAACTCAGAATGCACAAAAATTATATCACCTGAAGAATTATATAATCTTTGCCACCCATGTTATATTCAAATACTAAAAAAAAACTAAAACGATGTATAAAAGAAATTAAAAAAAAAGGAACAGTCTTTCACAGGCCTTTCTCATTTAATTAATTCACTTTTCGATAAACACTTAGCATTTCACTTAGCGATAAGGCACAAGTACATAAAAACAAAATGTCTAAATTAAAAATTACGAACTAGATCTTAAACACTTATTTCCTCGAATAAATTCCAGAATGGATTAAGCATGATTTAATTCGCAATAATGACAGAAGGCGTTATCTTTGTTGTTACGAAGCTTAGTTTCTCTAGATTTGCAACAAATCCACTATTCAGCTAAGTTTCAAATGTAAACAAATATGTCTGCTATAATAATAATAATTAGGCTTAGCCACACTTAAACAACTTTTAAATTGTTGATAATTCTACAAATCTTGCATGAGAATTTACTAAAGACATAAAAACCTTAACTAGAAGATAAGAAGAACATAATTCAATCATTTTTAAAGCAAAAAAAAAAAAAAAAAGCGCAATTTACAAACATATAAGAATAAAGAAACAGAGATGACTGAGTCGAGTAACAGAATGGATATATATTTATACATATATTTATATTCTTTTGGTGCGGCCGATTGCAATTAAAATAGGAGGTGCACATCTACATGTTATATCAGTCCTACATACGAAATTTCAGCGTTCTGAGGCTTCACGTTTCTGAGTTATGCGAGATACATACGTACGTATATACGCACAAACGTCACGAAAAAATCATTTTTAAAATCCATTTTAAATCAGTTTTATATTTTTTTGGGGGAAAAGAGTCCTTTATTCTGTTCTTCCGTACTGATGTCACGCAAAAACATCGCTAAATTGCATTCGATAGCGGTCAAAATGGATATTTTCGTTGAAATATGATGTCCGAAATTTTTCGCGATTACAATACTTCCTTTTTACTTCGTACAAGGAAGTAAAAAAGAGGGGAAATACTATTGGATATAAATTGTACAAAAATAGGTTATAAGCATTATAGGTGATAAACATCACAGACCGAAAAGCAAACATTTGACAACATAATATTTTTGAACGTTATAAGTATCCATGCTTTGAAATGTAATACATTGGAAAAGTGATTCGACGCAAAAATTAAGGTAATTTACATCGTCATATGCGTTATAGGCGATTTACTTTATCATCTGAAAAGGCGAACATTAGGCAATATATTTTCAGAGTTATATAAGCATCCAATACTTTACAAGCGATGTAAAAATAAATTATGAGTTTAATCGTTATAAAAACAAGGTGTTCGCCGAAAAAGTTGCGGACAAAGCAACGCAAGGTAAAAACGTCTTAATACAAAACATCGCGGGAGAAAAGAAAGCAAAGAGAAAACACCGCAGGTCTAAAACATCGTAGTACAAAATATCGTGGTCGAAAATAAAGCGGTTCAAAAATTTCGCAGTTTCAAAACATCGTCTTCGAAAATATCGCGGTAAAAAAAAGCACCTACAAATCATTGCATGATGATAACATCGCACACATGCGTTTTTCAGGTTTTAAAAGTTGTAAGTGCATTTTTGCAAAATGATTTGGGAGCGCAAGAAGGAAAGAGGAATATTTTTACTTCTATATTTCCTATTTTTTAGTGAATAATTAAGTTTTGCTGTAAATGTAAGAAGGAAATTTAAGCATTTAAAAATGGAAAATGAGTAGAAAATTAATGGAACTTATAGCACTTAATAGAATTTTTAAATTTGCATAGTTATTAATAAATTAATCTTTTTTATAAAGTTTTACTGGTAATTTTTCATGAAAAATACAGTCTAAACTATTTAAAAAAAGGAAAATGTTATTGACAAAATATGAAAGCGGCATTATAAAGAACAAATAGGCATTTAACAGAATGCCCGAACCCAGCCAGCAGTATGTGTTGAACGACTAAAATTTTATGCATTTCCCAGGCATCTTATTGAATGCTGAGTTTACAAACCGGTGAAATTCACATTTGCTTCGAAGATCCATACATTTAATATATTCAGAGATACTGTATACATTTAATACATTTATTCCATAATTCCGTACATTGCATTCATTTTCATATACTGTTTGCTTTAATAAAAAAGGCATAAATTTGGTTTTGTGTAGCTTTCATGCTTCTTCACATATTTTTATAGACGGTTATTTAATGGCACTTTTTCATTATTTCTTCAAAATAACATTTGTATTTTTCAGGAATGCTTGCCCTTTAAATAATAATCTTCTCATGATCTTTTTTTTCATAATTTTCCTAAATAGCGTTTTTCATTCTACAGAAATACCTTGATATGATATACAATGCCTAGAGAAAATATGTAATTATATGTATATTTCATACCTTGACAACTGCTTTAGAACTTAAGATCTGCGAGAAAAATAGCAAAAAGTACATGTAAAGATAGCAAAATATTACATTCGGCCGTTTTTAAGAAGAATAACTTCAGAACTGGCCTCCAAAAGTATTTCAATTTCGTACAATAAAGGTATTATATAATAAAAGCATAATATACACTGGTGTGCAAAAATTAAGGACGAAGTCGAAAAATTAGCATATCAGCTGAACGAAGAGGCAGAGCGGACAGAAAGACCAATCAGGAGATTAAGTAAGGTGATGTACGGTAGCACATGCGCAGATATGCAGGTAACGTAATGGGGGAGTGTCTGAGTAGTATAAAGCATGTTGTCGGTGTAAGATCAGTATTTCTGGCAAAGAGATTGCACGCCGTATAGCAGTTAAAATGACACCGAGTTGCTGCCTGAGCGAGAAATGGCAAACAATCAATCTGTTAGACGACATCTGGATGCTTTTACCCGAGGTCGAATCACTGGGAAGTTGGAGGAAGGCCGCAGTGTGACAAGTGTGGCTGCAGAGGTCGGAATTGCTCACAGCATCGTTTCACGACTTTGGAGACAAACAGCTATCCGGGGGTTTAGTAGTGGTCGTCCACGAAGAACCACCACCGCAGATGACCGGTATATTGCCTTACAGGCCAGAAGAAACAGGCGGCAGACAGCGGGAGAAATCGCTAGACACACGACACAGGCGACTGGACGACCGATATCGCGTTTTACCGTGGCCAGAAGACTGCACGGTGGTGGTTTGTTTGCACGACGCCCTGTACGGTGTGTACCTTTAACGCCTGCCCATCGGAGAAGGCGTTCTCTGTAGTGCCGGGAACACCGGAATTGGATAGACAATGAATGGGGACGAGTACTCTTTACAGATGAGGGCAGATTTAGTCTGAGTTGCGATTCTAGACACATACACAACTGGACAGAGCGGGGAACACGCAATAACCCCTTCAACATCATCAAAAGGGACTGTTTTGGAGGTCGCGGAGTTCTCGTTCGAGCAGACATAATGCTTGGTAGCCGGACCGACCTTCATATCTCCCAAGGAGGTTCGTCACCTGGGACTGCTATTGTAACGAGGTTCTTCTTCCTTACATGCGTCTTTTCACAAGGGCTATGGGTCCTCAGTTCCTCTTCATGGACGACAACGCTCCACCTCATCGCACAGTTACTGTCGAAGAGCTGTTGGAGAGTGAAGATATTGAACACATGGATTGGTCGGCAAGGTCTCTGGATCTAAATCCTGTCAAGCATGTACGGAACTTACTAAGGAGACCCGTGGCAACACGTAACTTATCGCCAGTAACGATTCCGAAACTGCGGTTGGTGCTACAAGAGGAACGAGCAGCAGTGTCTCAACAGCTCATTAACAACCACATATCCAGCATGCACAAATGATGTGAAACCTGCCTAGTAGTCAGGGGAGATCATATCCCCTATTAAAGACCGGATGTTTCTTGCTGGACACCCATCACAGGGATATTTCGGCCTTCAGTCGCATTGCGCTCCATGCTACTTTTTCAATAAAGCTTCTTTTTATCCCTCTAATTTCTCTTTTAGTAAGTGTTGCTTACATTATTCATGTCCTTACGTATTGGGGATCTTACGTCCTTACGTATTGGGGATCGTCATGCTATTTTATACATAGTGATAACTCGCTAATAGTATAGTAAGGTTGTAGGAGTGAAACTCCAGTATCGGATCGGGTATAACCTGGTAAGGCGTTTCAGTTTTAATAGACGTGTTTCAGTTTATATTATTTAAGTTGTTTCAGTTTTATTGAATCTTTTCACTTTATATTAATCAATGTGTTTAATCATTCTAGATACAGGTGTTTCAGTACCGTTCTCCAATCATTGTACATTACTTTAGTTACTTCTTTTGGAAACATTTACTGAATTATATTAATTTTGGATACTATTGAATTGAGTGAAAACATTAGAAATATGCAAGTAAACTAACAAACTTAATTGTAATTCATTTAGGTTAAAAAGCAAAGGATGTGTGGGATTAGAGTTCTGGACATCTTAAGTCTTGATAATTAGGACCCTACAGTAAGAGTTTTAATCATTTTCCTGCCTAGTCTCCCAAAATAGTTGTTATAAAAAACTAAAAGAAATGTATAATTGTTTTAATTAATCCAGCTAATGTAATTTCACAAGTCCAGCAAATAATTAATAATTGAAATGAATCTGCATTTACAGCTTTTTATTCGCTTAGTTATTAATTAATAAGACAATATATTTGATAAAAAATTAAATATATTACATTTCGTTGAACGAATTGCAGAAGACAAAAATACTTTAATTCGGGAGTCGCAAGCACATTTCTTTTAATCGCTAGGTTTGTTGACTAAATTCGAAAGACAAATATATCTGGTGACAAAACACTTCTTTTATATTGGAGATCTTTTACTCAATTTGAAACATTTGCGCTTAGTCAAGTGGCAATACGAAGCTTGTAGGTACTCTCGGTTTTTAATCAAAAGTTCCATAAATTCGCTTAAAATATGAAATAAATGAAACACAGATCCAAAGGCGATGTTGTTTTTCCACAATGCAATTCAGTTTAAAGGAGAAATATATTGCGTTTTGCCGAGTGGCAACACACGCCTTTCATTTCGCTGAATTTTTTAAGTAAATTTGAAACATAATCTTATGTAGAATTTTCAACACAAAGATTTTAGTATATCTCTGAGGGTTTAGTATATCACTTTAAATTCGCAAAAAATGCGCAATAAATGTTATATTTCCTTGTAGGTTTCACTTTTGCTTCGCTGTAGTATATTTTATAAAAAATATTCGAATTCTTTAAAGTTTTTTCAATGGAAGAAACGGTTAAAAGATCAAAAATCAACGTTACAGAAAATATGAAAAAAATTTAAACTGTATTTAAACGTTAAAATTTAAATTGTAAAAAAATTAAAACTTCAAGCCTAAATAAATGTTGAAAGTTTGCGTGGAAACGTAATACTTAAAACCGAAAGCTAGCAAGAATTTAAGTAAGCAGAGTTTAGTTAATTATGACCTGAACTACACATTGTTCGCATATTTCGTATTGTAAATTTTTGTAACAAAAAGCTTTCAAATCG